>JAMKQA010069982.1:0-13865 GCA_024699735.1 Posidonia australis | reverse complement strand
TAGTCTGGTGCATCTGTTCGAGCCACATTTGCCGCACACAGGTCTGGGTAGTTAGCTTTATTTGTTTAATATTGCTGCTTAGTTGCTTTTAATTAAGCTTGGGTAGTTCTCGTACTGTTGTGTAGCACTGGGGTGTTACAACCGAAATCTCTAACGGTCGAGATAAATCGGTATACCGAAATATTTCGGTCTGCCGAAAATACAATAAGCTCCCTTGGTCCTTGAACTTCGGTGTACCGCTTGATGTGCCATTTTCTCCTGAAACGGTGTACCGAAAATATTCGGTCGACCGTTTTCTCTTTGAATTTCGGTGTGTCGTTTTCTCCTGAATCGGTATACCGAAAATATTCGGTATGCCGTTTTACATGTGAACTACAGATCCTTTCTTTCTTTTCATATCAATACATTTTTATATCACGATTACAAATGAATGATTATTACATCTCAAATAAATGATTTACAAATGTAATACATGAATTTTTCATATAGTCTTATGTGATCACCTGTATTTAATCATACAGAAATTTGCTATCATCAAAATAAATAAAAGATTTTTCAACAGCATATGGTCTGGAGTCTGCTAGGCGCACACATAGGTTCCTGGTAGTCAGATATTTTACTGTTTAGCTTTAGTTTTCCTGTAATTTAATTTGTTTAAATTATTGTGGAAAATTTGAGACGTGACATGTTTAGCATGTGGTTGTTGTTGGGGAGCCTTGGAGGTTGTCGGAGATGAGATTCAACTGGTGGAGAAGCTTGATCGGAGCTCCAACTAACTTGGATTACTGATGGGTCATTGAACTTCCATAAGCTACACACCCTTTTAGATAGTTTGATTTAAGGATATAATCATCAAATTCATAGTTGCATGTTGGAATTCTTAAAAACACTTGAATATAAGAATATGATTCAAACTTAGTTTAATGGATTATATGATATTTAGATGAGTTCACAATGTTACGTTTGCTTGTCGCAACTTAGTTGTTATATGACCTTACAACCTTTAATTGATTATATGTTGAGTTATAATTATTGGATTTTTATGATCTTGGATGTGTTGGATAGATGCTTTCAGTATCTTTAATTTGGTATATAACATGATAAATTCTGAATTTTTTAAAAGCTTCAAATGTTTGATATTTAGTAATAATTTATCTTTGTAAGTTTGTTTGTAATTTGTACTTGTTAGTTCTTTTTATATATATCTTGAACTACAAATATTGGATTTCGATGATCATATATGATTTGGATGTATAATTTCAAGATCTTTGATTCGATATATATTATGATAAATTTTAGATTCATTTAGAGTCTTGAATATTTAAGTTTCAGTAGCAGAATACCTTTGCAACTCAAATTTTCAAAGTGACATTTATGCCTTATTTGGGTCATAACCTGAGCTTCGTATGTTAGATTTTAGTGGTCCTATATGTTTTAAAAATAAAACTTTAAGATCTTAAATAGATATTTAAGTCATATAAAACTTAATCTTTCTAAAAATTTCCTGTTACACTCTTGATTTTCAAAATGACCCTTGTGTCTTGTTTTCATTATATTTTGAGTTCTAATGATCAAATTATTGTGGGATTTGTCTTATTGTAAAGTACAGACCTTATTGCTCAAAATTACATATGTTATGTACAGTCATGTCATAGGGTTAAGTTTTAATGGTTTGTATTGTTTTGTAGTGAACTTTTTGCCTAATTTGTACTCTCATGACCTTGAGGCCTTGCTTTAGTTGTAGCTTGAGATTTAGTGTATAGAACTGAGTGGGACTAGTTCCATTGTAGAGAAGACTTAATAAGCTTCAAAATAGTATATAATATCAATTATTTTGATTGAGGATGATACTCTGAATTTATAATTTTCAATAGCAACCTTTTGAGTATTCAATTTTGAGATTTCAACTTGGGAAGTTATGATTATTCTTTTAGTCATATTTTGAGCTTTGAATGTCGGATTTCAGTGAAATTAAGTGTGTTAGAAAGATACGTTCTTGATTTTAATATGATGTATAGCATGAAATTTTCTAGGTGTGTTTGTTACTCTAAATACTTAATTAATTAGAGTAAATTTCTATTGTATTTCTATTTTCCAAATCAACCTTACTATATTATTTTAATCATATATTGAGCTTTAGTTGTCAGATTTGTACGAAATCTATTTTATTGTAGACTTCTAGATCTTCAATTTGATATATAACATCCTGTGTTATATATTTTTGTGTCAATTTATTTGTTACTTGAAATATATATTTGTTTTAGGAACATATATTTGTTTGTATTTTTGTGTCAATTTATTTGTTATTTTAATTGTAAGTTCGTGCCACGCGTTTTGGCATTAAGTTACAGAAAGTTGTGGCCTGTTTTATGTTGGTGTTGCATATAATGTTAAATATTTTTCAAAGTCATTTGGAAAATGTTGAAAATTATTTTGAAATATTTTACCATTAATTTGTTTTGTGTAACAAAGGATTGTATTGTTGGAACTAAGGGATATGACGATATTCCTAGGTGGTGGGGCACAAGACCTAGGTTGAGGGTCGAAGACCAATAGGCTATAAGTAAGTATAAATGGATTTAGGAGGTATGATACATCTGGGAAGTTATTCATGAGATCAAGGCTGAGCTCTAATAGTTTAAGTGCTGGCTGGACCTGAAGGTAGGGATGCAAATGGATATGATATATCTATAAAAAAATCATATCCATATTCGTATCCATTTATGAACAAATACAGATACAAATACGAATATGGTTTCTAAATTTGAATGGATATGAATATGGATATGACTATGTCTTTTAAAATTTCAATGGATGCAAATACGGATATGGATAATCTAGAGATATCCATATATACAGAGAGAAATACACACAACTTTTTATATTTCAACATCTAATTAGATATGATCAAAACCATTTAAAATACTTGTATATAAAAAATCAAGTGATTTTGAAATTCCTAAGTATTGAATTTAACATGTATTTATTATAATTTGCTAAAATTTATAAATAGCCATTGAATTTGCATATGAATAGATCTATATGTTATGAGATTCTAAATGATATGGATTTTGGTATATATTTGATCTAGATGATATATATTAAAATTCATGGATTATATTTTGGTTTTGAAATTTATAACTTAATGATTTAGTTATTTTTACTTTAAAACTGTCGAATTTGTCTATAAATAGATATGTATATTAGGAGTTCCTAAATGATGTAAATTTTGGTGTGTATATAATTTAAGTGTTGTAGATTAAGATCTATACATTACATTTTGATTTTAAAACTTATAACACATGATTTTGAAAATTGTTCTTAAAATGCTCAAATGAGGATAGTCTATAGCTGATTCTCTTCTTATGTATATATATATATATATATATCTCTCTATATATTAAATATTTAATGATAAAAACTTAAAATTAAACTCAAACCTATTCTCTCTCTCTTGTACTGTATGTTGAGTTATTATGCTACAATACTCCATGATATGTCATGATGTTAGGTATTTTGACTTTTAAGATAGACATCTTTTCAATTCTTTGTAAGTTAGAAATTTATCGTTTATATGTTCTTTACTTGTTGATGTTTCTCTTCTGAAAAATTATTTACCTAATTCATAAGAAATTTACTTTGTTATTTATAGGATTTTACTAACATTAATTAACAAAATATGTTGTAAAATGTGACAATTTTTTATTAACCATTAATTAAGTATACATTCTTAGAGGTGGAGACTATCAATATTTTGATTCACAACTTCATCTTTTTTTGGAAAAGTAAAGTCTAACTTATCATTATGTCTAATTTATTTTTATTTTTGATATATATTATTTTTATTTCATATATATTGAATAACTTAAAATATATAAATATATTGCATATTGACATATCTGTTTCTTTATCCATATTCGATCCTCTTTTATTTATTTCATATCTATTTTTTAAAGATATGTAATTTTCTTATCGGTATGATATCCGTATCTGTATTTCAAAAACGGATATGGATATGGTAACACTCATATTTGTAAATATCTGTACCGTATCCGATTTATTTTCATCCCTACATGGAAGTTTGAGATTTTAGTTGCTCCAACACTAAGACCATCAAGAGGATGGATCGTATGATGTTTGGCCAAAGCATGATATACATATGCCGCACTTCTAGTGATGTTCTTAGAGTGGACAGTGTAAGGATTCTTAGGCTTCATTAGAGGGAGTGAAGAGCGAATTAACGGAATTATATGCAATTTTATTGTTTATTTAGTAATTTGCAAGTTTTTAAGCAAATAACTAGTAAATTGAATTTAGCTAGGAAAGTTTGACATTAAACTATAGCATGCATAGAAAGAGATGAGAGGCAATGATTCACACAAGAATTTTATAGTGGTTCAGTCTTCTTGGCTTAGTCCACTTCTCGAGAACCCCTCAAGAATTTTCCTATTCCGATCTTGTTCTGGGCCAAGATCTTGTCGATACACTACTTTGACGAACTCTCGTCAAAGCCCTGCAAAAACCACGGATTCCTCTCTCACAACCGGAGAAGAAAGGACTTAATAAATATAAAAATAGAACACTTACTTTTCACTTCTCCCATATACTAGACAAGACTTGATGGTTGGAAATGAAGCTTCTGACTCAAGGGATGGAGAAATCCAATTTATGACGTGCTTGAAGCTCAATTCAACGGATGTGCGTGGAATGCTAGTTTTTAGACATGAAAAGCACACACACTGGTTTCTCAATGAAGCTCTATATGTGTAGAAAGTATTTGTGTTCTATAGGTGAAGAATGGGGGTCTATTTATAGGAAAATATGGGTATAAGAATGTGTCTAACGTCTATCTAACGTTCACTAACGACTATTGATTCGGTATGTCGAAAATAAAACGGTCGACCAAAATTTACAACAATCGGGCACATCGGTATACTGAAAATAATTCGGTATGTCGAAAATCTCTGATTCGGTATGTCGATGAATTTCGATATGCCGTTCTGGGTTTCTATTTTGATTTTTCTAATCTGTACATATTTCGATATACCGAGAAAATTCAGTATGCCAAAAATGCCCTGTTAGCCCTATAATGAATGTTTTCAATGAATGATGGGTTTTTGAGCTAATGCAATTTTCCTATGGCTCTATGTGGGTCTTTGGGAGATAATTACAAGTTTCTAATAGTACATAAAAATACAAAAATTACATCACAATAATTACAAAGATTATTTAATTTTTCTTCTTCTTTTCCTTCATCTTGAATTCTTCTTGGTGGCACATGAATCTTTTTCTTTTGATAGCTTCCCATTAAGCTTGATTCTTTTGAGTCCATCATTGATCTTCTTTGGACTATGAAATATTCTCATAAAGCACATTAGTCTTTTGTTATCATCAAAATTAAGATAAGGCTAACAAAGCCAACAGACAGTGTAGAGGGTTATTCAGAGGAAAAACCTGGTACAGGTGAGTTCTTCGTAGGATAGCTCATCCGTGGCAGTGTAGTGTGCTTTGACGACTATTTGTGGGCTAGAGTCGGTTGCTTGGCACTAAACAACACAACAGGTTTTTGGTGTGATTGAATTGAATTTTTAAATGACATATTAAATGATAGTTTGACGCATGTCTTGGAGTTTGTGTGTATCATGTTTTCTAATGATTTTTGTACCTTGTGGCTCCGAATTTTGGGAGATGCTTGTTTAAAATTTTCTTGCATGCTCCCTCGTTGGTTTGATTTTCCTGTGTTTTTAGCCCTTTAATGAACCGATGGTTTTTCTGTGGCACGTTTAAGATGCACGTATGAGTCGCACGTTTTGCTATGGATTTCAGTTTTCCGCAAATTTCTTCTATTTTGGTTGTAGTTTCCTTGTAGTTGCGGGGGTGTATACTGAATGATCTTTTCAGTAATCACTTATGTATATTTGTTTTGTATTTTACAGATGCAAATTAGAGTTGGTTTACTTACTAGTATATATAGTGGAATCATTTATCCACACATCGAGTGTCTTGGGTAAATATTCTATTATAGATTTATTAATTATGTTATAGTATTAAGATTATGTCTTTGAATTTAGATTCAGTAATGTGACCATGCCAATCCGAGAGTTCGGCGCGGAGTCGCATCAGAGGAAGGAGATCACAGCCATACGAAGATGGCGAAGGCGCAAGATAAGATAAAAGAAAAAGAAAAGGAGTCGCCACCTAGTCTTTTAAGGAAAAGACGAGGAAAATCACAAAAGATCGAATGCATGAGAAGCAAATGCGAAGGCTAGGTGTCTGCTAACCAGAGAACGGGTAAGGATTCCTATTACGCACGAGGAAGGTGTTAGACACCCTTGTACGCCCGAGAAACTCGGTCTTTCTAGTCTAATTCCTTGCTAAAGGCTGGATGAATGTTTGCTAAGCTTAGACTGTGCTCTAAACATGCTAATATGAATGCCATGACAAGACTGGATGGATGTGCGCAATGTCCGTGATAATTGCAAAGAAATCCATATAGAAAATGATCAAATGATGAAATGATGAAGAAAATTACATGAAATGACGATGTTTTTGAAGAGAATGCTCCGGGAAATCACACCAACATCAAGAGAATAGAAGATGTGATCTACCCATATCATCGGAATTATGGGAAATGTGATAAAAATCAAAATGGAGAAGATAATCCGCAATAGGGGTAATGTAAACATTTCTATCAGTTAATGTACGCCCCTAAGCGATGAAATCCAAATCAAATCATAAAAATCAATAAAACATGTGAAATGTATATAAAATGTCGAAAATGGTATTCACAAGAAAATGGGGAAGAATCAAGAGTCAAATTGAATAAAAAGACTGTAAACAAGGAAAGTGACAAATTCAGGGACTAAGTGCAAAATTAATAAAGAAACATCAAATCCACTTGGAAAACTCTATAAAAATCAGGAAACAGGAAATATCACATGAACTATGGTGGAAAGACATTTTGACAAAAAAAGGGTGTTAGAAGATCACATGTTGCAAATTGAGAGAAATTAATGGACTAAAGTGTAAAATTCACAGGAAGATGGCAATTCACGATTAAAAACAGTACCAAAGGCTTTATTTTATTGTTTTGAATTAGCGGAAAAAGAAATGCAAGATAATGGTGTGAAAATTGCATTTTTGATAATTTCATGGAAATGTAGGGGCTTATGTGCACAATATACATGAAATGTATAAATAGGACCAAAATGTGAAGTCAGAAATTATTTTATATTATAGTTATGGTTTTTAGATGAAATTATTCATGAAGGAATTTACGAACATATGTGATCAATAAATGCAAAAAATGCCAAAATGTAATCTAAAATCCAATTAAAACCATGATTAATGATTTAAAAATTAATTCAGGAACCTGGATGCAAATGTTCATGCTCAGAAAACATTGTTGAATGAGTTGAGGGGCTTATGCAAAGTTCCAAGATCATAATGCAATGAAAAAAACTAGTTTTTTAACAATTCAGTGTAATTATGGATTAGTTCAGGTTCTCGATGCAAAATTCACAAGGAGAATTCGTTTCGAAAGGTTCTGAGGGCAAAGTATAAATTTTCAGGACTTAATTACAATAAAAAACATGATTCCAGGGATTTAAATGTAAGGAAACAAATATTCATAGGATTAGCACATAAGATTTAAAGTCAACAGGAAAAAGCATGCAATATTTACAATAAAACAAATGACATGAAGTATTTTTATGAAAATACAGGGGCTAGAATGCAAAATAACAATATCTAAATGTAATTTTTTAAAAACTTAAAGAGTTTTATAAAAAATAAAAATTTTAAAAAAAAACTTATTGCTGCTGGCGATTTGAAGATCGCCGACGGCGACGGCTTGGGGAGGCCATAGGGCGCCTCCCTGTTGGCTAATCGGCGATCCAAGTGGGGGAAGAGCAGGGGACGGCGGTGGGGAGGAGATCCAACAGCTCGGATGCGCTCGTCGAAGGTCGGCGTGCCTTGCCATCCCTTTCACCGGTCTTCTTCTTCAACGACGATGCAGAAGGACGATAAGCTCGAGCGGCGGCGATGCGGCGGCCAAGAGGGCGGAATGGCAGCCGAAGAAGCTGAAGGCGAGCGCGGCGAGTCTTTCTGGAGCATCGGGCTCGATCGGGGCTGCCTGGAGAGCTCCTCTCGTCTCAGGCTCTTGCAAGGCGGACTGTGGCGACAACGGCGGTTCGGTGGCGGTTGGGCGCAGGCGATGGTCGGGAAAGATCCGAGAAGTCAAGGCAGCGCTTCCTGGACTGTCGAACAGGGCTACGGTTGGCCGAGGCATTCTCTTGATCTTGGGTGCTGGTAATGGGTGCGGGCGGCAGTGGCGAGGCGCAGGTGGTGTTGTCCTGGCCACTGGAGGCCAGAAAACCTCTCCTGAGGGACGGGGACCCCGGGAAGAAGAAGAAGGAGAAGAGGAGAGGCGTTAGATCATGACTCAACCCGAGTGGCCAAGTTTCGCCGGTGGTGGTGAACCCACTATCGGAGAAGAAGAGGAAGACGCGACTGGGAGCGCTAGGCACGCAAAATCTATCCTAAACACATGGAAATTGAAGCAAAAGACACAGGAAGGTAGAATCTAAACTTGGTTCTATCAGGGGGAGGAAAATTGCAAAGAGGTTGGAGATCGTGTGGAATTGCTATCGGTTCAGGTTTTTTAGCGAGCATCTGGAAGGAGTGTGGAAGTCGAAGCCCTTTCCTCGGTCGGTCGTCCCTTTTAAACGCCTGTCAGACTCTTTTCCACTATCGATTCTTCACCTCCAGCGGATGAGAGCCATCGGATTGATGCCGGCTGAAAGGAAGGTGGCAGAGGATCGCGGGGGAATGGGATATGGCACCGGAAATCGCGGGACAACAGGCTAGTTGGAGAAGGAAGGGTTGTCGAAGTTGGCTGGAATTATTTTTGGCTGTTCTAAAGTTTTGAATTGTATTTTTGAATGAAATAGTGTTGGGCTTAATGGGCTTAGGATTTTGATTTGAATTTTAGGGCTTTTGGTTTTGATTTTTTATTTTGTTTTGTGATTTAAATTTAATATTAATTTGATGACTTGTGATTTGATTTGGGGATTTGGATTGATTATTTGTGTTTTAATATTTTAAGTTGATTAAGGTTTTATTTGGTGATTTAAATTTAATTAAATGATTTGTCTTGGTTTTAAATGGACTAAATTGTTTCTCTTGATTTTTGGTTCTGGATTTATTTGATTTAAATACCGATTTTTGATTTTGTTGATTTAAGTTTTGGATTTGATTAGATTAAATTCAGATTTCATTAGTTTTCATTTAATTTAATTAAGGACTTTATTTAGGTTTTGATTTAGATGATTTTCACTTGATTTAATTTAGGATTTTACTTATTTGAATCTTGATTAGGGTTTTTGTTTGATTACTTGGATTTTAAATATTTTAAATGTGTTTTGTTTGGTATGAGGTCAAGAGTGGACTAGTGTGGGCCTGAATGGACTAAAGTTTTGATGGTCGTAACCAGAGCGTCATTTGAAGGAACCTGCTGCCAAGTAACTTCAAAATCGGGTTGTCTACAAGTAATATGATAAAAAATTATGTGGATATATTAAGGGTGACAATGAAAGTTGTTGCAAATCTAATCACATAAAAATGCTAGTAATCTAATTATGAAATTTTTGATAATTATTGAAGTCAACAATGACGACGTACGCTGACATCGTTGCCATCATTAGATTCATTTTGATGATCACTGAAGTTGATCCGATCACCATTGTTGTCACACCAGCGACCACTTGGACAAGTCCAACAATTACCAAAATTACTCTGGTGATTGTCGTAGTAAGTCTGACTATCATTGATTGTAATTTCGACCATCGTCGGAATCACCCAAAGATTGCTGGAGCAACTTCAACAGACATTGGAATTATTACGATGATTTTTGAAGCAACTGACCATTGTAGTGTTTCTGATGGCCAGACTTGCTTTGATGATTACTAAAGTTATTTCGACGATTGCTAGAGTTACTTTGACGATCACCTGAGTTACTCTGATCATCATCAAAATATTGATCAAAGCCCAAGGAATGAATCAACATAAAAATACTTGTATTTGATGCATGATTTATTATGTATTTTAGTTTACTTATATTATTTTTAATTGTTTATTATTCTACAACTCTATTCAACATTCTAGAGTTATCCAATCTTACAAGACTCTGAGTCAATCGTAAAGAAAGAAGAAGAGGCATTGAGGCAATTCACGTGGACTAGATTAGCCCAAAGGAGTGAATCAATATAAAAATACTTGTATTTGATGTATAATTTATTATGTATTTTAGTTTTTTTGTTAAAGATAGTTCTTAAAAAATATACGAATTTTATATATTAAACCTCAATTTTGAAGATCTAAACATGTTATATTTATTATAAAAAAAATATATGCGGAAGTGTACCTGAATTCATGTGAAAATTGTATAGAAATCCTTGATCACCAACCTAGATCTGCTCTTTTAAAACCATAAAGCTCCTCAAGATGAGAGTGAGAGAGATGGGAGGCAAAAAAACTTAAGGTTTGGGAACCATAACCCCAATTTATAAAAGTCTATAATTTTATATTTCTAATTCGGTCCATCAACAAATAGAAATATACCCTAATAGTCTCTATATATATTAACCCACATCACTTAAGATGTCAATAGGCTCAATCCAAAACCAAATAAATCACTTTTAAATTAGCTTAATCAGAAAACAACCTATAATACTTTAATTGATTTTATATTAGCTCATATTTGTTTGAATTTAGCCTAACAATTTCTCACTTGAGTTACATATAAAATTAACAATTAAAGTATTAAAACATCGTGAGTTCCAAAGAGCTATTTCGACAAAGATATCTTACAATTCGGTCTATGAATTGTATCAACATGTATAAGATTAAAGAGATTTTCATTACTTTAGGCGTACTTTAACTAGATATGGAATCTAGACTGGCCCGGTCCAAAAAACAAGAGGCCCGATCGGGCCCGGACTGGGGCAGACTGAGCTGGCCCACAGGCTCTATTGGCAGGTCATGGGCCCAGCACAGCCCATGGCCCGTCGGTGGGCCGGGTTGCTGGGCCAATGGGTCGGGCCGATCCACTAGGCCAAAAGTTTACTTTTAAAATTATTTTTTATTAATAAAAAAAATTTTAAATACATAAAAAATAAGAAAAAATACAAAAGATATTTTATATCATTTTTTTAACATTTCTTATTTTTATAATTTTACATCAATATTTATTCATTTGTGGAGTCTGTTCTGCTTGTTGAAGTTGATGCCGCATCATCGTCTTCTTCTGATTCAGAATTCAAACTCAATCCCTGAAGATGGTCAACCGCATCGTACCAATCTTTTAAGTAACAGAGGCTTCTACAGACTTCTCTGATAATCTACATCTTTTATAATTTAATACTCTTTTTCTTGTAGAAAATGCAGATTCCGATGCCATAGTTGATGCCAAAATCGTTAATAAATCTTTTGCATTTTTGCTACTATAGGAAACCTAATAGCTGTAATAAACCACTACATTAATATATCTAAGTTATGTCTTTCTAAATCACTAAAAGCAATTGAGGATTTTAAATGATTATTTAATTCATTATTTATACTTGATTTTATATATTTTTTCTTCTTTTTATTTAATCTACTCCATAAAGAACTATCACTACTACTACTTGTTTGTGTTCCTAAAAAACTAGATACTTGGTTCGTCCCAGCCCTGCTGTTTTATTATTATTATTTTTAATGGGCCAGGTAGGAGGCCCGTCCCTGTTTTTTTTTTAATTTTTAGGGCCAATCCGTCCCGATCCGACTCGGCCCAGGCTACTTTATGGGCAAAAATGGGCCTATTATACTGGCCTTCACGGGCCTAGCACCTAGGCCCAGCACGGCCCAGGCCCACGACGGGCTTGGCCCGGTCAGACCCATTGCTGGGATGGACGGGCCTGGGCGGTGCTAGACCCGGACTGGGCTGGGCAGCCCACGGCCGACCTAGCCCAATTTCCATGTCTAACTTTAACCCATAATGGTTACTAACGCTAAAACAACAAACGACATGGAACAAATGTAGATGTGTAGTATAAAATTTAAAGTAAGTAATTTAAATATGCGCATATTCAACCAGTCCATCTTTTAATGAGATTAACATAAATATCTAGAATGTAAATAACCTAAAACTTTATTTCTGCAGAAAATAATGTCTATTACAACAGAACATCCAAATACAAACTCTCATTAAACTTATACATTATCAAATGATACAACACTCATACGAACAATATGCTCATGAAAGATCATAGGTGATACTTCTTTAGTAAGTGAATTCGCAATAATGGAGTTTGTCCCAATATACTTTTTAAATAAATGACCATTCTGGATTCCTTCTTTTAGAATCAGGAACTTAATATTTATATGCTTAGACATTGATGAACTATTGTTATTGGGATATAGTATCGTCGATTTATTGTCACAATAAAACTTAAGTGGTCTTTTAATTCTAATTACAATTTTTAGACCCGTGATAAAATTCCTTAGCTATATTCCTTCATTGGATGCCTCGTAGCATACTATATACTTAGCTATCGTAGTATGAGCTATAAGTGACTACTTAACACATTTTCATGATATAGCTCCTCTTGTTTGTAAGCACACATAGTCTGAAGTGAATCTATGATTATCTTTGTATCGAGCGAAATCGGAATCAGAATACCTAATGATCTCTAGTTGGTTTAATTTCCATTACATAAGTGCGGAGTCCTTTTATTCTTTGTAAATAATGCATGACCCATTTAATAGCTTTCCAATGATCCATTCCTGAATTACTTAAATATTTGCCTAATATGCCAACAATGTATGTAAGATTTGGACGCGTATAAACTTGAACATACATATGATTCTCAACTGCTGAAGCATATGGAATCTTCTGTAGTTCATTATGTTCAAAATTATTCATAAGATATTGTTTGATATTAAACTTATTTTCTTTAGCTATAAGGTTATTTTCTGGCATGCACGTACTCATGTCATATCTTTTAATGATTTTTTCAATATAATTCTTTTGAGATAATCTAAGAATACTTCGAGAACAATCCTAAAGTATATGGATACCTAATATAAAAGAAGCATCACTGTAGACACCTCGATTTAGAGGTGGCTCATAGGTAAACTCTCCAGATGTTGCTTTGGATGAGGGAAGCTCAACCACTTTTGAATCCTACTCAACCTTTTAACTAGCCAGAGATCATTGCATAAACCGACCACAAGCCCATAGCAAGCCCGTGGCCTAATTGGCAATTCTGATAGCTAGTGGAGAGCACCAATGTGGAGCACCTGACTAGAGCACCAAGTAGGAGCACTATAGTGGTGCACCTAGTTGGAGCACCAAGGTGGCGCACCTATCTGGAGCACCATCATGGCGCACCAAGCTGGCGCATAGCCACTTTTCAGGGTGCTGGCTGTTGACTTTCCATCTTCCGTGCTTGTAACCTTCGCCAGCGGATATTCCATGCGAATCTACGCCAGGCTATTCGTTTGCGAGGCTGTCTGCATCCCATGGGAGTTACCCTTGTGGAGCTCTATAAAAGGACCTCCATTGGCAACCATTTGGAACACTTGGAAACTCATCACACTTGGTGAAGCCATTCACTTATTCCCAGCAACCCTCTCTCGTTTCCTGAAGATATCTTTGCATTCCAGAGCATCCTCAGCCAATCCAAAGCAACAAGGAAGTATTATCTTGAGCCTTCAAGGAGGAAACATCACAAGCAAGGTAAGATCCTTACTCCTCTTTCACTTATCCTTTTATTGAAGCTCTAGATATTACACTGTATAAAAGCATGCCAAGAACAAGATATATG
>JAMKQA010069981.1:0-19588 GCA_024699735.1 Posidonia australis | reverse complement strand
TGAATTTTAATGCGTTTTAGTGTTTTATTATGTCATGTGGGCTAGTGTGAACCTAATTGGGCTTGTGTGAGCTAGGGTTTTGGTGGTTGCGACCAGAGCATCAACCGGAGGAGCCTGCTGCCAAATGAGCTCAAAATTGGGGTGTCTACAGTAAATATAGGTTTTTATGAAGTGTAAACCTTCAACACAATTCATTACTATGGAAATTATATCAAAGAATGAAATAACTTTCACATAATTTTCTACAACTACTACAAGTATTAACTGAAACTAATGAACAAAACAATGAATGTAGAAAGCACAAGAATTTTCTTTCAGAATCAAAGTTTTTAACTGATTCGTAGACACCTCGATTTTGAAGTCACTTGGCAGAAGGCTCCTTTGGATGATGCTCTGGTTGCGACCACCAAAATTCTAGCCCATTTGAGTCCAAACAAGCCCATTCAAGCCCATCCCATTCAGGCCCATACTAATCCACTCTGACCTAATTAAAATTAAAACCAAACAAAACACATTTAAAATCCACTTAAAATTCAATTAATGAAACAAAAACCCTAATTCAAGTCAAAATCAAATTTAAAACACTTAAAATCCAATTAATGAAACAAAAACCTTAATTCAAGTCAAAATATAATTTAAAACACTTAAAATCCAATTAATAAAAAAACCCCTAATTCCAGTCAAAATGAAATGAAATCCACTTATACCCATTTAAAATCCAAGCAATTAAGTGAAAACCCTAATTTAAGATCAAAAAACCCTAAATTAAAACCAAAAAATTCTAATTAAAACCCAAAAAATCCTAAATAAACCAATAAACCCAAATTAAAACACACAAAAAAAACTAAATAAAAACCATAAAACCTAATTAAAATTCAAAACACTAATTTAAAACCAATTAATCAAACCCTAAATCCCAAAATTAAAAATCAAATTTAAATCACAAAACCCTAATTTAAAACTTAAAATCAAAACCCTAAAATCCATGAAAATCCAAAAAACAAAATAAATCTAAAACCTAAAATAATAAAAACCCTAATTTAAAACCAATTAATTAAACCCTGAATCCCAAAATTAAAAACCAAATTTGAAACTTAAAATCAAAAACCTTAAAATCCATGAAAATCCCAAAAATAAAATAAAACAAAAACTAAAATAATTAAAACCCTAAATCAAAACCTAAATAAAATACTTAATTAAATCAAGTGAAAATCATTTAAATCAAAACCTAAATAAAGTCCTTAATTAAATCAAGTGAGAACTAATGAAATCTGAATTTAATCTAATCAAATCCAAAATTTAAATCAACCAAATCAAAATCGGAATTTAAATCAAATAAATCGAAAACCAAAAATCAAGAGAAAACAATTTAATCCATTTAAAACCAAGACAAATCATTTAATTAAATTTAAATCGTCAAATAAAACCTTAATCAACTTAAAATATTTAAACACAAATAATCAATCCAAATCCCCAAATCAAATTAATCTTAAATTTAAATCACAAAACAAGATAAAAAAAATTAAAACCAAAAAACCTAAAATTCAAATCAAAACCCTAAGTCCATTAAGTCCAACACTATTTCATTCAAAAACGCAATTCAAAACTTAGGAAAGTCAAAAAATAATTCTAGCGCCTCCTTCATCTCCGACAACCTCTCGATTTTTCCTGCAACGTCCCGAGATCTCCGGAGCATATCCCTCGATTCCCGTGGTCTCTGGCCAGCCGTCTTCCAGATCCAACGGCGTCCAGCCACTGGAGAGGAGATCGACGGCGTGGCAGAGCTTCACCGATGTATAAAAACACCTACCGCCGACAGACGTCGGGATCAATCTTCATCCATCTGCTCCCAGCCTCCCCAGCGCGCTTCAGCCCACAGAAGTGAACCTAGTGATCCCCTCCACCTTGAGAGCCTCCCCTTCACCCCTTTTCGTAGCCCAGAAGCCTCCAGCTAGAGCGACGTCGGAGCACCGTCGCTGTCGAAAGCCACCGGGAAGGACATCAAGCCCCATCAGGTATTCTTTTCACCTCTCTTCATCAATTCAGAACCTCCCCTGTTAGGTCTAGAGTGTCTCCCAGGTGTCTGGGTCGCGATTCGTCGGAGAAATCACCCCTGTCCGTCAACGCTGTCACCTCCGGTGGTGGGTTCACCCCATCAGCGAGGCCTCAAACCACTGGGCCTCAAGCGAGCCCCCTCGTGGGCCTCTCCTCCCTCCTCCTCGTCTCTCTTCCTCCTCTCTGGTCTCCCTCTGCTACAGAGGACCCTCGCCGACGCTCAGCCAGCCTCGCCGTTGACGCAACCCAGTCATTGCCGTCGACCACCGTCGAGGAAGCACTGAAGCAAACCAGGCTCTTCCGCTGCGTGTCGTTGCTCCGGGAAGCTTCTCCACCTCCCCACGAAGCCATCCACGCCGCCCCATCACCGTTTGGACCGCCGGAGTGCCTTGACGATCAACTGCAGCCACCACCGCCGACGCAGGGGATGGTGGGAGCGGCTCAGGCCACCCGAGCCCTCGACGAAGCCTTTGGAAGCTTCCTCGCGCCGCTCCGGAAGTCCTTGGAGTGTCCCCACGTCGTTCTATGCCACGCCATTGTCTTCCCTGTCACCGATTAGAGAGCCTCGCCGGAGCACGAGGTGGGGGGAGCAACTCAGACTGCTCCAGTCTCTCCCGACACTCCAGAGACACCTGCTGTGACTCCCTCTAGCCTCCCGAGTCTTCGCCTGAGCCAGCTAGTCGCCGTGCCACCGTAGGATCGTCGCTGAAGCTCTCATCGGAGGGGAAGCATCGACGATCCTCCGTTGATCTTCGAAGGGGAGCATTTTGGGTCCAGGTCCCTTAGTTTTAGGTTTCTATGTTTAGGTCCTTAGATTATTGCGTTTAGGTCCTTTTTTGTTCGTTTTAGGTCCTACTTTTTACATTTTAGCCCCTGTAGTTTTAAAATACTTTTACTTCATTTATTTTCTCTGTGAGATTTGTATCTGACCCCCTGCATATTTTAGTTTTTTTATCTTATTTATATTCATGCATGTTTTATCACATCTAGGTCCCTAGAACCATGATTTCTTTACACTTAAGTCTTGAACATTTGCATTTAGCCCTTGAAGCTTTTTAAAATGAGTTTTACTTGTGAAATTTACATTCTGAACCATGAAGATTTTTAAAACCACACTGATCACCATTAAAATTGAGTTTTTATCACATTTAAATCCCGAACATTTGCATTTAGCCCCTGAAATCTTTTAAAATGAATTTTCTTTGGGAAATTTGTAATCTGAGCCCTAAAAGATTTAAAAATCACACTGAATAGCATTGAAATTGAATTTTCTTTACATTTAAGTCCTGATCTTTTGCATTAAACCCCTAGAACTTTAAAAAATGAGTTTTCTCTGAGAATTTTGCATCTTGAACCCTAACAAACCTCATAATTACACTGACCAGTATAAAAGTCTAATTTTTATCACATTCAGGTCCTAAAATTTTGCATAAAAATCCCTGGATTCACATCAAATCATTCCTGAACAAATACAATTTGCATATAGACTCTTAGTTTAACTTTAAATCCATTATTTAGGATTTAAAATGTTTTCTTGCATATTTTGGATATTTGTCACTCATTGCATTATACGTTTTGCATTTAGTCATATATTCCATTTAAAAATCATGTTTTCACTATGAATTGATCTTTTGTCTCACATTTTTACCACATTTGCACTTATGTATTAATTTTGCACTTTAGACCCTAAATTTTCAAGAAATTACCTAAGTGCAATTTTTACATCTCAGTGCCACATTGACATTAGACCCATCATCGGTATGTTAGAATAGAAGTCATGAACATATTTTTCATCTAGATTCTCATTCCTTTTTGTGAATTTTGCATCTTGGCCCTTATGCTTGTCCTTTATTGTGTTTACCTCATTTTGTTGTTTTTCTTCTCCATGTTTTCTTGCAAATAACATCTTCTGGACATTTGACACACATTTTGACATAAATTAGACCATGCATCACTCCCATGCTAGCATTTATCACATTTGGCCAAGAAAATGACCAAATTGCCCCTATGCCTCTAATTCATGAGCATGCGTCTCAAATTTTGCACTCAGTCTTGCATAGTCCTTGTCTAAGCCATTCTTTAGAATTTTTGCACATTTAGGCACTTATTTATGCGTTTCATATTACTTTTCCTCGCATTTGCATCCCTATTTAACGAGCCTACATCTCATGCCTTTCCTTCGTGGATTTCTTTCTTCACTTTGTCTTTAGAGTTTCTTATTCGATATCCGATTTGATTTGCTTTAATCCTACATTTCAGATTTTTGATTTGATTTGGATTTCATCGCCCGAGGGCGTACGCTAATTGACTGGAAGGCCTACATTGACCCATTTGCAGATTATTTCTCTCCTTTGATTTTCACAACTTTTTACATGATTCCAAGGATTTG
Organism: Posidonia australis; assembly: GCA_024699735.1. Classification (NCBI taxonomy): domain Eukaryota; kingdom Viridiplantae; phylum Streptophyta; class Magnoliopsida; order Alismatales; family Posidoniaceae; genus Posidonia; species Posidonia australis. Next base: position 15,144 of record JAMKQA010069981.1, on the reverse strand, counting down.
GGTTGACCCCACTTTATCTTTTTGATATCAATATGGTTTTCTGTGGCGTTCTTTACAAAAACCTCATCATTTCATGTGATTTTCTTTGTCATGTCATACTTTGTGATTTCGTCATTTCATGCGGATTTATTTGCAGTTTTCACATACCATCTTGTACATCCATCCGATTTTGTCTTGGCATTCATATTAGCATGTTTAGAGCATGATCTAGGCTTAACAAGCATTTATCTAGCCTTTAGTAAGCGATTCAGACTAGAAAGACCGAGTTTCTCAAGCGTACGAGGGTGCCTAATACCTTCCTCATGCATAATAGGAATCCTTATCCATCCTCTGGTTAGCAGACATCTGGCCTTCACATTTGCATCTCATGCATCCGATCTTTTGTGGTTTTCCTTGTCTTTCCCTTAAAAGATTAAGTGGCGATTCATTCTCTTTTTCTTTTATTCTACCTTGCGCCTTCGCCATCTTGGCATGGCTGTGATCCCCTCCCTCTGGCGCGACTCCCCGTCGGACCCCGAGGTTGGCATGGTCACAGCATTAAACTCTCATCACATGTTGCTAGCACCATCATAACCTTGACCATGCAAATTAGTAATGCTAAGTCTAAATATATACAACTGTAACGCCCCTCGCGCTACACAACACTACAGACACTACCCAAAGTAAATAATTAAATCTAATTTAATAGAGTTAAATAAGCAAAACCAAACACCCAGATGTGTGTGCGGCTAAAGTGACTCTGAACAATGCATCAGACAAGACTGCACCATCCTCTAAGCACTTGAGAAAGCAACAAAAAAAAACCACGCGTGAGTGACAGGAATGTCACCCAATATGTGCCCCAAAAACAATGGCAAAACCAACAAAAAACTTTGCATGGTTAAGAAACCTCAAGAAACCACAAATACCGAAAAATCAACACACACAATTTGGTAAAACTAGTAGAAGATGTGCCATTTCAAAACTTCCTTTTTAAAACCACATGTTCATTAATAAGTCATTATGTACAAATCAAGAACCTATTGTCATTTAGACTTCTAGTCCAAAACACGATTCATTCCATTATTTCAAATCACAATAAACTAAGGTTGGAAACAAGCTCAACCAGAAATCTCAATCTATATCTCAAAACTGGTTGTATCACCTTGGCCACAGGCGACTGACCTGGTCACAAGCAGTTGTCAAAGCTCCATCCCCGACTACACTACACTGCCGCAGTAAACCACCCCGCGTAGGGGTTCAACCGCCTCGATCGTAGCTTTAAAAGCGTACCCTCAATGGTACAACCATGGTGTGCATCCTCGCAACGTCCTGGGGCTCGAGCACCTAGAGACTCTAACCCTAGACTCGACCAACACTGACACTGAGGGTAGTCAGGGTTTACCGTATCCCGAGTCTTATAGTATCACTACAATCTCGAGGCTCCTACCTAAAACCGAAACTCGGCAACCACGACCAAAGACACGTTCCCAACATTTTGAGAGGTCTCACTACCCCTGCCAGTAAGTCTTGGCCTAAATGTGGCTTCTACAAATCTCAGAAATCTCTTTTAAAACCATATGCAGTTTCCATTTCAAATCACTTTGCAAAACTAGTTTTCATCCATAGAAATCATTTATAAATCTCACACATCATTATTCACATTTATTATCTATGGTTCTCATAACCATTCATTTGCATTCTCATTCATTCTTTGGCTTGTAATATCATGCATGCACCCCTTTCATGAGTTTACATCTAATTCCACGCATTCATATATTCCATATTTAACATTTTATGGAAATCACCATTAAAACATTATTTTCACATGAAACATCTCATAAATCATTTTCATGCATTTAACACATTTATTATGCATTTATCCTATTTTATCAATATTTTACAAAAGATTTCTCAATATGGATCTAGGTCATGATTTGGCATACCAAATAAGATGCCGGTCAACCAAAAATTCCTGATTCGATCAACTGAAACCTTTCAGTCACCCAAATCTCTATCAATATATCAGTTCCTCTCCCAGAACGATCAACTGAACTTAGCCGGTCGTCCAAAATCTCCTGATCCGATCTACCGAAAACCTTCGGTCGTCCAAATCAGTGGCTCAGGGGACTCCAACTAAGGCATTTCGGCATATCGAACCCAGTTCGGCATATCGAACCCAGTTCGGCGATTGCAGAAAACAACCCTCAGCCTATGTTTTCTCTTCTCCCCAAAATGGGAGTGAGGGGTGGACCCATCTAATTTACCACATAAATTACAAATAAAACACGGAGTGTAGACTTCCAAGTCTACTTCAATCCATTCACAAAACTATTAAACATGTTGTTCTATAGTAAATCACAAAGACATAAAGCTCATATGAAGTTACTGTAGCATGCATTCAAATTCATCAAAAACATCTCACGAAATCAACATAAAATTTTGTAATGTCATCATAAACATGTTATTCATCTCATTTTCATCATTTTCCCTATTTAAACATGATTTTTCCATCATTTATGCATGACTTATCACATGAACCCATTAAGCCTTAGTAGAGGAACGAAGAACAAAGGGGAACGCATACCTTGCTCCGGCGAGTCCCGCGTACCTCCAACGTCCTCCGGCTTCAGCAAGGTCCGACGCAGGCCTCCTCCACCTGCACAACCTTCTCCAACACAAAGCTCTCCTCCCACTCCCTCTCCGTTCACCTTGGCTTCCACCACACAAAAGTCTGGCTCTCCACTCCCTCACGCCATCTCTCTATCTTAACCCCTCCGCCATTGCCACCCTGCCACCAAGGAATCCTACCTATCGACCTCTGCCAGCCCCTGCCATGAAGCGTCAGAGCGTACAGACCTCCCGCATTAGGGCTCACGGGCTTGAGATGGAACAGGGGCTTGTGAATGAGGGATTGGACCCTTGACCAAGACCAAACCTAGTCAAGTCCAAGTGGGTCCTACACACTCACATAGACCCACAAGCACAAACAGATGCACAGAAAGCTAGGAAAACATACAACTAAGGAAGCAAAAACACAAAGAGATACGACAACAATAACCACAACATCTGATTATCTATTAATAAACCATATTCAAATAATACAACAAATTCCATGATTTTACATTACGTGGAAAATCAAACACAGATGTTGCAACAACAAATCACAATTGGCATTTTTAAGTGACAAAGCACATGTATCACTAGCATACACAAGGCTCAGAAAACACTCAATGATATAGCCATTTGTGTTGACCTACTGTAATACCACTACCATTTGCTCTTTTGATGCTATATTACAAGATTCATCAACTAGAGTAACATAAAAATCATCACCAATATCTTTAACAATCTATTTAAATATTTCACTTGCTAATGCAAACACAATATCCTTTTAAATTTCTAATTATGTTAGTTTGTTATTCCTTGGAGCATTCTTCAACAAAACTTTTCCATTTTCTTCATTATGGCAAACCACTTAAACAATTCAAGAAGTTTCCTTGATTTAAGGACTCTTGAGATTAATCGTGACTACGAAAAGGTAAGTCTTGATGTAAGAGAAAATATATGTAATTAATTGAATCATCTAAATGAACATTGTATTCCTTTTTAATTATCTTTTTCTGATTGCTTAGAGATGGAAGTAGAAATACCTAGAGGAATTATGCAAACTGTTGTACTTCTCAACATGATTATATAATCCGTTCTTATTATTCTAAGCATTAAATCTCCTTCTTACAAAAGCTAGATCAACACCCACTTTCTGACGAGTATAACAAAACAAACAAAAAGTAGTATTTTTGACCATACTATACTCCAACCAATAATTAAATTTATCAAATCACTCAATATTGAAACAACGTATGTAGTTTTCAAACATGGTGTGTAGATATAATAATCATGTCTTCAAGGGCGACAAGGATCTTTTTGCAAATGTGCTTGCCATATTGTGTCTCGATCATTAGCATAATAACTTGCTATAGATGGTCTTAAACTTGAATCTGAAATTAAGTTTTCAATATGGAATTCAGAACAAGCTTTTTTGAACTTGAAAACATTGATTGACTACTAGTAGTAGGGTTAGATTTACTTCCCAGTGATGATTCCTCCAAAGACTTCTTTTTTATCAGATATTTATCTATATTTGTTTACAAAATACAATTACTTCACAATCAAGACTACATACGGAACATGGAAGAAAATAAAACAAGAATAACAAAAAAAATCCACAAGATCCTTGTTGGGATAACAAAGAAAATAAACAAGACTAACAAAGAAAATAAAACAAGAATAATAAAGAAAATCCTCACTTGATGCCTTGATGGTCCCTATTGGGAACTAGGAAGCACAACACGTTCGCACAAGATCACTCAAAATCTCAGCTTGCAGGGAGCATCAGAGCAAAGGAAATGGAAAATGTACCAACCAAACGCCCAAAGAGACTATTTTCTTTGTTGGTCAAAGGAAATTGGCAACAATCGATGGGCAGACGTTGGACGGGACTGCAAGCCTGTAGCAGGGACTTGCAGTCTTGTGATTTATCTTTTGTTATTTATCTTTTGTGCATCATGAGTGGGTCATTATGATTGGGTAGAGTGGTGCATTTTTTTTAAATATATAATTAAGGGATTTTTCCATAATCTGATTTTAATATCTTGATTTGTATATCTTCATAAATTACCTTTTACTTATATGCTTTTTCTATAATTTTTGCCTCCTTGTTTGACACATGGGTCTGCTTGGAGCCAAAGTTGAAGAAGGGAGATTGAACGCATCTAGGTTATGAAATGGGACTAGAGATGGAAGATGAATATGGAGTTGGAGCTTTAGGTTGTGTGTTGGTTTTGATTTTATTGTAAAGATTTTCTTAAAGATAAATCAATGATTTTACAACTGCATTTAAATGTCTAACATGGATTAGGGAAAAGAGACAACGGCGAGGATATAGAGTGTAACATTTGATTTTGTAAGGTTAGACAAATAAATAGATATTATCCAAAGACATATCGGTAAATAACAATTACATTGTATCATAATTGAGCATGGTTTGGCACGGCCACAAAGTTGGTCATTTGATCAAAGTTTAAAAAATGCTTTCTTTTCTTTCTTTATTTTTTGGGCTAGTGAGTTATTTAGGATGGTGTTTTCTTGTCTAATATTTACTTTTGTTAATTAAGACATTATAACATATCGGTAAATAAATGTTATACCGGGCCTCGTTCTCAAACTTGACTTTGAAAAGACTTTTGACAATGTCAATTGAGAAGTACTTAAGGGCTTAGGCTGTGGGAACAAATGGAACACTTGGATCAAGATGTGTATAACATATGCTAAGTTCTCTGTCTTAGTGAATGACTCCCCTAAGGGGTACTTCCAAGCTTCTAATGGACTAAGACAAGGTGACCCACTCTCTCCATTTCTCTTCATTATAGTCACACATGTGTTGAACAGGATGCTATCACTAGCAATTGATAATAATCTTATATCTGGAATCCAACTACCCAATGGTGGTCCTAATATTTTGAACATTCAATATGCAGATGACACCATTCTTTTTTTGGCTGCAAAAGAGGAAAATCTAATCAACATTAAGAGAATACTCTGTTGTTTTCAAACTTGTTCAGGTTTGAAAATCAATTTTCATAAATCATCAATTACTGGTATAGTAGTTTCTGATGGCTTTGTGAATAGAGCTTCTCAAATCATAGGGTGTAGCATTGAGAATCTCCCTATTAAATACCTGGGTTTACCTTTGCATTACAGAAAACCAAATTATCGAGATTGGTCTCCAATAATTGATAAAATTACAAAAAAACTATCACAATGGAAGGCTAAATATCTATCTTTGGGAGGACGCCTTACATTGGTTAATGCTGTATTATCTACCATACCTACCTATTTCCTTTCTGTTCTACATATGCCTACAAAGGTAGAGAAGACTATTGATAAAATTAGAAGAAGATTCCTTTGGAACTCCTTATCCTCTACTTCTGTTCGCCACTTAGTTAAATGGTCAACAATATGTAGATCAAAAGAACAAAAAGGTTGGGGAATCATCAACTTGAAAAATTTTAGTTTGGCATTGAAATGTAAATTACTTTGGCAACTCCTATCTAACTCATTCTCAATGAAATGGAAAGATGTAGTTAGAGCCAAATATTTTGTTAGGAATGGACCTGGTGCCATACTAAATAATTCCAATGGCAGATCCTCGCCTCTATGGTTAGAGCTAAAAAATTGTTTTGACATTATAAATGGATTTACTGATTTTCAGGTCAATAATGGCAGAAATACTATATTCTAGGAAAATCGATGGTGGAAGGGTGAAAAATTAAAAGATTGCCTGCCTGATATATATCAAATGTCAAAATTCAAGCAAGCTACTGTCACTAAAATCTTACAGATATTAACAGTAGACCCTGATAGATTATTCTTAAATCCCTTAACTCCTGACATTGCTGGAAATTTACATACTCAAATAGATATCTTGTTAGAAATTTTCAACACCACCAGAACATCAGTTGAGGAAGATCTACTATTATGGAAACCCACCAATAAAAAATTCACTGTTAAATCCTGTTATGACATGTTAAATGATGGTGGACACAGATTTAAATACATACATGAAATCTGGGATTGTTGGGTGCCTCTCAAAATTAAACTCTTTGCATGGTTAGTTCTTTCTAATAAAATTCTGATAAAGGATAATTTACTGAAAAGAGGCTGGATTGGCACAGAATGTTGCTCTCTTTGCAATAATAGTAGTGAATATGTTAAACATCTTTTTCTGTTTTGTCCATTTACACAAACAATTTGGAAGGCTTTTACTAATAGATGCACTTATCCTGCTATATTTTCAATTGTGGATTTATTTGCATTTCCACCTGTGCTGCATTTTGAAACATCTTTAAAAGGATCTTTCACTTTTATTCAAATTTTTATATGGTTCATTTGGAAGGAAAGGAACAATAGAACATTCAGGTGCACCCCAAAAAACCCCAATTTGATAATAAATGATATCATTTCTATGTTTCACTGTTTGGTAAAATCTTTGGGTACAAGTTTTGAAAGAAACGACATTCTGCAATCTTTATCCTCATTCCAGCAGAAGAGGGAGTTGGAGCAAACACCAATGACTCCTGATATCCCACAAAAATCCGACTACAATGCCTCCACACCCGTCTTTATGGAGGAAAATCCTCCGAATTGATTAACTGTTTGTTAATCGTGAAATTTAGAAGTGAACTTTGAGCTTTATTTTTGATCAATTATGTGACTTACAGTTGGAAATTTTGGATTGTAATATGGACTTTGATAATCTGTGTAATACTGATATTTTATCTTAATAATATACTACTACCGTTAACAAAAAAAAAAAAAGTTTACCAAAAACTTTAGCGTAAAACGTAAAAAGAAAGGAATTTTTTCTAGTGTAATCTAACCACAAGGACCACAACATATTGAGGCTAACCACTTTCACTGTACCACTGGCTAAACCACCCTCATCCAATGCGGTCCATATGGTTGGACCACAACAAAAAACTTATTTAAAAAGAAAATTATTAAAAAAAAAAAACTAACATTTTCCAACATAATGGTTGTCGTTACTGTCACTGGCCAATTTACTAATAAGATGTCGTTCCTAACAAAGTATAGATTCTTGTGCTTGATTGAGTCTACTTTTTATCTAATTGCACAATTGAACTTGCTTTTAATTAATATACAATCCCATCATCATTATCACCATCTATGATTAATCTTGCTTGATTTCACTGTTCGGGAGCCATGGAAAGCCAAAACTCTTGGATACCTAGCAATCCAATATATTGGCGGGTTGTTGATGGATCAACAGCTTGTTGTTGGATACCTGGTGGGAGTTTTCTCCGTGTGTGAATGTGTCGATAATTCTTGCTTTGGCAAACAATAGCTTCGGTAGGATCCATCCATTGATATCATTGCCTCGAGAAGGCAATTGAAAGCCAGGTGTGATCCCTCGTCCCATGAAACTCCTCGATGACAATGAGAAAGCATCCTGTTAAAACGAGCAAACCACTCTTCTTCTTTTTTGTTAACGATTGAGATAAATTATAGAAGACATAAGAATCATGGGATACAACGTCTAAATTGTTAATATTACAATATTTCATCAAAAATAGTCCTTAAGAATCTTAAAAGGTTCAATCTCAAAATAAAATTTTTCTATCAAAAGACCCAACAGAAGGTCGACCTTACTCCAACGTAGCGTCATAGGATACATCACCAGATGGATCAGAAAGAGAGGAGAGTCCTGAAGAAGAAGGAATTGTAGGCAGAAGCAAACCAACCTTTACTTGGCTATGATTCTAGGCTTATACACCACTCTTATCTCTCAGTCTTATTTACCAGTAGCGACCTTACTTCTTAGCTATGATTCTAGGCCATGCAAGAACAACATAGAAGTGGCAGATTCAACTCAGTAGGTCGTGATTTCCAAGACGATAACTAGAAATTACCAACAACACAATGGTCAATATCGATGAGACAACGATATGGAATCATAAGCAAACCTCTCAAGAGAACTGAGAAATGACCATGTAATAGTTGCTTGAGGAATACACTGTATATTAAACTACTAGTGACTTACACAATGGGGAAATGGGTAATAGTTGGTTCCACCTCTGTTTAACTTACATTTTGTTGGAGTAGGTCTCCCATGGAAATTTGAGTTTGGTCAACAAATACTTGTAAAGAAAACTATCATTACTGGCTCATCTCAGACAATTGCTTCTTCTAAATAAACACATCGTTTCTCTGTCTATTTGCAATAGTAAAATAATTAAATCTTTGATTAAGTATTCGTAAGTCACATTTATGTTAAATTATCCTTTGTTAAGTGAACACTTTCATCATTAGTCTTAGAACTAACATATGACCCACCTTCACCTTTAACTTAAATGTTAACCAATTTAAGATGCATTTGGGATAGATTTTAGGGATCTAGTTTCCGTAGAAGTTCTAGATGTCCATAAGTGATTTCAAACGAAGTATAAGGACACAACTTCTTAGTAAGTTATAGATTCTAACACTCTTCATCCATGTACATTCTAGAAGTTGGGTTAAGTCCACTTCTAGTAGAAGATTGGTATTATCATCTTATGTTTCAATATTGTTCTTATTATTTTACATATTTTACTAAAAAATACCATTAATATTTACATCCCATGTCACTCATCCAATAACCTCAATCTAGTCTCCCTCTTTACCTCCAACAATCCTAATATTGTCTCCCTTTCTATGCCCAAAACCCAACTACCGTTGGAGACAATGAGGGATGCGGTATTGATGCAAAAGCGTTCACATTAGTTTTCATGAAGATTCATTTTCTTGTTGATTTATGATTTTATTTGATGTGTATGTGTGTGTGGTTATTTTGGTCATTTGTTAATCTTAAAAGTCAGAAATAACCAACATCTCTAACTTTTGCTAAATAAGATTCTACCAACTTTTTCAAATGTTGACTTTTGAAATCTTTGGAAGAAGTTAATTTTAACCAACTTCTCTATAATCTGACTTTTAGAGAAGCAATCTCAAACGAAGCTTAGTAAATTTTTTATTGATTACTATGTAAATATCTTACATACTAATTGGGTCATAAATACAAAAACTTGAAATCTAAACATTGTGGACATATCATTGTCACAAGATCGATTGATCCTTATTCCTCACTTTTGGAGTCTTAAACTCCTACTACCAAGACTTTATTTTTTGATTCAGTTCTCACTCAAGACTTAACTTCTAGTTCTAAGCAACGACGACGCTTGTTATCTTAATTTCGAATTTATTTCTTAATACATCATGCTGTCACATTAAAGTTCCAATACATTTAAAAAATTTCCTATTCTTATTTTTTATGAAAAAAATAATTAGCATTTAAATAATAGACATGATATCATTATCACTACTTATCAAGCGATAGATTGAGCAATTTAATGATGGACACATAAGTGAACTGAATAATTTATTTCAATCGTATTCAACACTAACGATCTTGATTCTATAAATTCAGATCACAATCATCCACTAAAACAAATGATCTCTCGGTTTTTACTTCATACTAGACTATGGAAGACAAATTTCAGATCTATAATATTAACGTATGTGAGAGGATACAATATACATACTATTTCCAGATTTCAATTAACTAAACTTTATTACGAAGGATCATTCAACACTGACGTGGTTGTCGTTTCTTGCTTGAATGAATCATGTGCCGCATGTATGAAGGGGGAAAAAAATCAGCGCGATCACACGCATGAAATACCACACGTTCGGCTGCACATTCGAACAGGATATCACTACAGTCGTTTATTTAGATTTTTGCAAGAATAAAAAATGAGTTCCTACTTTAATAAAAGAAACACAAGGCGGCTCACAGCACGGATAGAAATAGAGAGGCCGGGCACGGAACGACAGGCCGAGCCAGATCTTATACAAAACAATTCTTTTATTCATGTATGCCTTTTTTTTTTTCAAACTTCTAGAAGTAATTTTCTTCCCGAGTTTGTCATCTTCCGCGTCTTCTTCCTTCTCTTCTCTTTCTCTCTCTCTCTTACTAATTCGGGAGAGGCCGACCAAGCGGACCCCATCATTGTCTGACGGCACCTTTTTTTTTTGCTCATTTCTTTTTCTCCACTGCCTTACGTCTGTTCTTTACTGTAGATCTAATAACAAATTATCAAGGTTAACACAAAATATCTTAAGAGTTAATTAGTTAATGGTATCTTTATTATTACTAATTTTCATTTCAGTACCTTTTATTTCAAAACACATCACTTTGATATTTTAAACTTTTTATTGTCAATAGTTTTGATACTTCCTTTGATATTTTAAATTTTTGTAATCACTTTAGTACTTTCGTGAGTGAAGGTGAGTCTAACATTATTATCTCTTCTTCTTCTTCATTTTTTTCTTGTTTCTTATTACATCTTTTTTATTAAATTAAAGTGATTTTTAATAGGATCGATGATTAATATTGTAATGAATCAAATAAATGTATCTTTCAATTGAAATAATGAATGAATTTTTGTCATAAAGTAGTGAATGAAATGAATGAATTTTGATAACTTTTACTGTCATTAAAATTCTAAAAATCAAGTTTTGAATCTAAATCTCTGTTTATCACATAAAATTTAGAATTTTAAGTCCTATCTTAAACAAACACAGATATGAAATTAAATTATTGTTTTAGTAAATAAATATGAATCTAAATCCCTATCGTAACATATAAAATTCAAATTTTTAGTCTGTGTCTTACAGACAATAGTCTAACCTACAAACGGGAATCTACAAGTCGACTCCTTTGTGAGAAGTTATTCTAAGAAGCATTGTTGCAGACATAAGCATACTGTTAATGGGTTGTAGCACACATCGTCCCCTTTTTGTGTGATAGTTGCTATATTTTTGTATACCCAACCAATCTATGTTCTTTTAGTAGAACTTTGTTACACGTTGTATGGTGAATTTGTTTCAAAACGAAGACCTATATCAGTCATATGAATAATGTTATATGGTATATTGAATGAATTAGAGATCTAAATGATTTTAAGTACTTTGAATGAATAACAAGGTTATATGAATCATGTTATATGGTATATGGGTCTACTTATGTAAATGCCGGGTCATGGTTATATGTTTTATGTTAAGTACTTCGAATGAATTGCAGTCACTACAAGTTTGAATGAATTTAAGTAAATCACTGGATTTCATTCATTGAATTGCATTTGTAAGTCAATACTGCATATGGCTATAGCCATTTTACAATTGCATCCACTTCACAACAATGACCATTACAATGAAAAGAAAAGTAATTTTGATCCTATGAAGGATAGTCCTGAAGTCATTCTCCATCATTTCCATTTTTTTTTATAGAATGCCAAATTTCTTGTTAATGACTTCTATTTTTGTAATTGCGATTCCATGCGTCGAGTTGGTTGCTCATCATCAACCCATTCAAATAGTCCACAGGAGTTTGTTTGCTGTAAACAAAAACAGAAGAAAATCAAGATGTTAGCTCCTTAAGCATAAAGGAAAATCTCCAAACATAAATTGCAGATCACAACCACATTGTTGTCACCAATCAACCATCCAGAAAGATAAAGCTTCAGTCATATCTTATTACTAGTGGACAGATGAAGCTACAATAGAAGAAGGAGAGGGAAAGGTTGAGACTACAGCTGATTTGCTAGATAATGTAAAGAGGAGAAGCTAAAGGCCGAGAAGGAGTGAATAACTTGCAGGTAGAAGGAGAACAGAAGAAGTTAGGGTTTACAAAGGAAGTAAGGGAGTACGGTAGCTGTTTTTGACTTCATGACCATTGGTCCATGACGGTAGAAAAGTAATTTGAATTTGAAAACAAATAACATTAACATATATTCCCTTAAATCTAACTCAAGAACTAACTCAGGAACTAACTCAGGAACTAACGGTTTTTAACTCGATGGCATATTTGTAAGAAAAAATAAGGATGGATGGTATAACTGATATTTTTTTGAATTCGAGTGATATTCACGTAATATAGGTAGTATAACTGTATTTTCCCCTATCCACGAAACACACACAAGTGGAACCTTCTAAACAAAAATATACACAATTACAAAAGCTATAACAAATTCCTGTTGTCAAACTAGGAGAGGTAGAAGAGAAGAGCCAATGAGTTCTGTCGATTAAGAGAAGTAAATAGTGAAACTAGTCAATTCCGTGCACTGGCATCGTAAAATATTGTGCCCGTGACTGCATTATGTCAGAACATACTAATATTAAGGACTAGTATGACATGAATGACGATGAAAATTGAATAAATAGCTCATCTTCTCTTCAAATAAAATATAATAATCTGAAGAATATGTACGGCCCAACAGCAGAAAGGTAAGAACCAATCAATCATACACTTGAAGTAAATGATCACCATGAGACCCAAAAAAAACCAAAAGTTGATCAATAAGCAGCATTAAATCTTTTTTTTGCTAATTCCATTAAACTACAGGGTTAAAGACGCCTAGAGTATGGCAGTTCCAAGCTGTCGATCCTTAACTAAAACTTTTCAAACAAATGTTTACATTTCTGGCAGGGTAGCCGAAATTTGTTATTAAAGAATGCATTTTTAGGAGAAGCCAGTGACGTCCACAAATAAAGAGAGAGTCACAAACAGTCTCACATGTGCAGATGCAGTTGTCTTCCAAGCCACATACAAGTCAGAACTCGGTACATAATTCACGCGTTTTCTCATTTGTTTTCATTCTACTCTCTCCACCTAAATGAAATTCTTCGTAAATTACATTTGTATGTTTAGTACAGTGTAGATTTTCATTTTCAGCATGACACTTCACCTGCATCCAGTCTTAAATCCTACTGTCAATAATCATAGCTCAAAGACTAACCATTACAAAACTTTAGCAAAAAATAAACTCATTACTGTAAGAATAATGGTTAGTCCTACACCAACCATTACTATATGTCAACATCAGCTATTTGGTTAGCTAGACATCAATGCTAAATCTTTATCTGAGAGGAAACTCATTACTGTTTTTTTTTTTTTTTGAAAATGGTGTGGATTTTCCATATGAAGCTTGGCTATGATAACCAAAACCAAGCAAGTTTAGTACATTGTTTAGAAACTAAAAGCATTTCCCACAGAATTGGGATGCAAAAACAAAAGCAGAACCAGTCCAAAGAGCTACTAGGTGAGTTACATGGAGGCAAAATCAGTTCTATGTAATGTTTCCTGAAAAGCAAAGGACAGATAAAGCTAGCTCTGGGGAAAGAAAGTAGATTAAGCAGTGAGTAATAGGACAAAAATCAATCCAGCAGGGTGCCCAAGGAAACTCATTACTGTTAGATGTTGGATATTGGTGTAGCCAATGGTCACACAGTAACCACTCCAACTTACCTCCTCAAAAGGAGTGCAAGCTAGGGAGGCTTTTCCCATGCCTCAAGAATGTTCAGGAAAGCCAAAAGTAATAAATCTAGAAGTATATCCAACGGTTGCATCAAACATGAAGGGGCTTCTCTCTAACTGAGAGAGCCCTTTCTTGTCTTTAAGGCGGCCAGCCAGACTTGCTATTTCTGTGATAATTTCAAGTTATGTTATAGGATTCCCATCTGAAGCTAACAAATCCAATGCTTCTTTTAAAAGATGTGGATTAGGGAACTGCATACCTTCTAGGGGGCCATGGACACATTTCTTTCTAGGCATAATTGTAACCAACCTGAACTGGGCACACAGGCGCAGTCCCCACTTCTTCCCCCTTCTCAAGTGGGATGCTTACATTATTATGATCATGACGAACTCCATTGTATTGAACAAAAAGTCAGTTTTGATAACTTGATTCGGCAACACCTTTCTTTTGGGAGCTGAAAAACCTCGATGGCCCAGACAAGGAACATTGTGTCACTGTGTACTTGTTTGAAAAAAACATGATGGTGTTGATTAAGAGGTTTGGTTTGCTATAACCATCCATTGAATGGGTTAGAACTGGATCCCCATAGAATACAAGCAAGTCACTGGGTTCCTCAGTTTGATGAAAAATTTTATGATCAAAATGAGTTAACCACCATTATGTGCTAAGAGGAAGGGGTGTGAGTTGCATTCCACTTCTTGCATATGGGAAGATACCAATCTTGCCCAACATAAATGACTTTCCACCCTGACATAAATGAAGGACAAAGAATGCCCCTATTTTTTCTTCTCCAGAGTTTTGGATTTGGAAGTTAGTAAAGATCCACCCCTTGTTTTAGCCACAATGGTAATGTAGGCAGTGCAATTGTTAGAAATGAGACCGAGGTTATCTAGGCATCAAGGTGCCCAAGCAGTAAGTTTGGCCACCTGGTCACCTAGGCACCATAAATAAATTAGATAAAAAAACTGTTGAAGTAGAAGAATCCTTATATAGATCTTAGTACTATTCATTTATGTGTACTCCTATATATATAGGACATAGTCCTTAGTGTAATACAAGTTAATCTATTATTTCTTTTTCCACTAACATGAGCAAAGGTTTTAAAACCTTAAAAAAAGGAGAGAGAGAGAGAGAGAGAGAGAGAGAGAGAGGGAGAGAGAGAGAGGGAGAGAGGGAGAGAGAGAGGGAGAGGGAGAGAGGGAGAGGGAGAGAGAGGGAGAGAGAGGGAGGG
>JAMKQA010069980.1:0-16117 GCA_024699735.1 Posidonia australis | reverse complement strand
AGAATGCCATATATTAAAATAAAAATAAAAATTAATAATAATAATATTCACATGCCATATATTAAATAGAATGCAATATAATCTATTTTACTAAATTTAATAATAATATTATCATGACATATATGATATATCTCATGTGATGACTGGACACATGATAATGAATATTAATAATTCAAAAAACTTAATAATTAAAAACATAACATAACATAATATTTTTTTAACATAACATGACTTAATAACATAACATAAGTTGATAACTATTATTAAAACCTATTTTACAAGAAAGGACAAAAAAGAGAGAATGTCATATATTAAAAAAAAAAAAAACTTAATAATAATAATATTCACATGCATATCTTAAACAAAATGTCATATATTAAAAAAAAACTTAATAATAATAATATTCACTTGCCATATATTAAATAGAATGTAATATAATCTTTTTTATTAAATTTAATAATAATATTATCATGACATATATCTCATGTGATGACAGGACACATGATAATGAATAATAATAACCTAAAAAATTACATGATAAGTATGATAATGAATAATAAAGTCACAACGCATATATCTCATATCTGTACTCATCTTTACCCAAAAAAAAAAAAACACCTGGTTGAGGGCGAGATTGGTGAGATGCAACGCGATCTGCGAGATCGGCGAAGACACCTGGTTGCGGGCGTGCGGCAGATGCAGCGAGATCGACGGGGCGGACGGCGTAGGAGGGCAGACGATGTAGGAGGGCAGACGACGTAGGAGGGGGAGACGACGTTGGATGGCGAACGTGGACGACGCTGGACGGCGAAGAAGGACGACGTGACGGCGAAGGCATACGAGGCAGGCAAGGGCAGATGGCTTCAGCGTCGGCTGGACGACTGCCGAAGAGAAGATGGGAGAACCGACGAAGGTGATGCGATGCTTTTAAAGTCATGTCGTTCGTGTCGGCTTGTGGCGAAGATGTGTCGGTCGACACGTGAAATTGAACGGGAAAAAACACCAAACCTCCACCGACATACAGGGATGTTACGACACGACTCGAAATATCGCTCGACAAGAGGTAAGTCGCGACATACCCTAATATGTCGTTTCCTTTCCTTCAGCCATCGATACGTGTCGGCGATATTTCGCCGACACGAACTGACTTTTGATTCTATGTTTATGATGCAACTGTTCATGGGAACATAATATTTCCACTTCTCATACTTTTTATGAGCATTGTAGAATCTATTCTATTACATCAAGTGTTCCAAATCTTATGTTGTATGTCGAACATCGATTCTCTCTGGTTCTTATCCGTTATCTTTTCCTTGCGATGCATCACTTGTATCCTAAATAGTTTTTACACGGGATAATTTATACATACTAATTATACAAGATGCTTAAGATTTGACGTTAAGTAGATAGTTGTTGGTGTGTTAGCGATTTCTTCTCAATTCTCAAATAGTTGGCCTTCTATTGCTTTGTTATAGTAAGTGTTAGCTTTCGAGCAATGTAGGAAGATATGATGTTTAATAAATGGAGAAGGGACTCCTTGAAACTATTTTACCTGTGTTTGACATTTTATGGCACCACCATTCTACCTGTATGGCTGCATGTTGTTTCTTTAGACAAACTCAGCATCATTTCTAAAGTAACCCTTTTAGAAACTGTTTTAGTTTTATTTCTGTCACATCTACATCATTATATGCTTACGTAAACCAAGATAGGGTAGTGACGTTAATAAATGTGTAAATATGCAGGAATAGAGAAGCACCAACCAATATTCAACCAGCTAGTGTCCAATCCCCATCTGTACCAACTATTGCACTACCTGATGCTTCACTTCTTTTTGCTTCACCTTCCTTTTCGTCTCAGCAAGTCATTGGTACTAACCACTCTTCTAGAGTTGTGGCGGCCATGAGCCAAAGTGCCTCAAGGAAGAGGGATTCAAATGGTTCTGCTGTCCAATTTATGCAGAACAAGAATCCTCGAGTAAACATTCAACGTTCAAGGAATGCACCGGACAGACCAAGTGTCCTGCTTCCTCCTCAGCTTCTTGGAAGGTAAAGTTAATTTCTTGTTTACTAGCTTTCAATATCATAATAGATGCTGATTCACATCTGCTTAAATCGTTTCTTTCTCTTCTTGCTTGCTGGTGGACCAAAGTGTCAATTTGTGGGCATTGCTTGCATTTGTTTGATCATATTGTGCTGTGAGTTTGAGTTGTATCTCTCTTTTGATTTATTAAACAAAAAGCATATTTATTAAATGAGCACAACAAACTAATGTGAGCTTAAGAAACTTGAAAATGGATCCTCTAGGTTTAGAAGTTGGGGATATAGGATAGAAGATGCAAGTGATAAAGTGAAAGAGAAACTAAGTATTCTTCAACAAGCAGAGGAGCTAGATCTTTTTTGGTAGATAAAAATTGGCCTTGTTGAGGTGAATTTATTAATATTCTTTTGAAACTTCTTATGTACAATGCATGCATCTAGTATTTGTTATTTATGATCGCCAAAACCATAACATGATGGAATTATTCAAGTATATTTTAAAAACATTATGTGCCTCCACTAAATAAATAGGTAGAGAAATTTGCTACAGCTATAACGAGCATTGACCGGCTAGAGAAGTGAAACATAATTTTTTTTATTTGAGAAACAAAGATGGGTCAATCTCGTATAAAAGTAAATAAGCATCAAGTAAGATGTTATATACAGGTTTAAAGGAAACCACACTGGAAATAAAACCAAAAGAAATCTACAAAAGCAAAATTTTATCCCAATCCAAGAAGTTCCTCCTAGCCCATGATACATTTTCCTGTTGCAGCCTTAATCCTCACATTCCTATGCCATTATATGGCCCAACAGGTGGCATAACCGAAAGGAGAACCCTATGCTATAAGGGCACTTCACCTAAACCCAAACATTTAACAGAACTTCAATTAAGATAGATCCGTCACCTGGTGATCCACTTCACCTTAATCAACATTTAGTTACTATACCTATGTTGGAGGATATTTAGTTACATAAAGAAGCAAAATGCAAAATGTAGTGTCTAAATTTAATGTTGAAGCAGAATATTGGTCCATGGTTTGACTGAAGTTACTGTTGATGGAATTAGGTTTTACAGTGCAAATACGTATGTCAATGTATTGTGACAGGCATCCATATTTATTGCAAATAATCCAACATTCCATGTGCGAACCAAGTACTTTGAAATAGACGGTTGCTATGCTCAGGACATAGTGTTGAAAGGAATTATTTCTACTCTACGTACATTGTCTTATGAGCAACTTGTTGATATCTTTACATAAGGTCTTGTCTTAAGTGTATTTGAAGTACTTTGTAATAAATTAGGCATGGTAGATACATATGCTCCTGATTGAGGGGAAGTGTTAAATGTGTTAAATGGGTTAGTAGTTGATATATAAGTAAATGGATTTCTATATAAGTCTATGTAGTCTATATGTAATTTTCTCCATTAGTGAAGTGATTTTGATTTTTTCCCTTTGACAATATCATTCATAAGAAAAATTGATATATAAGTAAATGGATTTCTATATAAGTCTATGTAGTCTATATGTAATTTTCTCCATTAGTAAAGTGATTTTGCTCTTTTCCCTTTAACAATATCATTCATAAGAAAAATTTAAACCGTAGATATTGATCTAGAATGTTTAAAATATATGTAGATTAAAATTCAAGTCAATCACAAACTTCTTACTTTACGATCTAACTTACACGAATTCATTGGTTTCTTATTAATCAAGAAAAATGTGAATTCATGAATATCTTTTTTCTTAACATATAATTATCAAAATCACTTGATTTTTAGATCATAAACATCATAAAAATTATATCTCATATCTATCATTGGATTTCACATTTGATACTTATAGGCTTGGCTTATAGGCTTATTTTTATTTGAAAATTTTATCTATGATACTTAATATTAAAATTTTGGGAATAATTGACATTTGATATGTTGGATCTATATATAACATAAATCATATTCTACAATTGAGATTTGAGATTACTTATAGATTATAAAAAATGACATAGGGACTCAATTTACGTAAAATGAGTCTTATGCTCATTCTAACTTTTCCCTTTATATATATATATATGATAAACTTAAAATGAGGATGGTTCTCACTTTAAGTTTTTATTTATATCTCAATATCAAACTATTAAAGAAAAAATCTAAATCATTAGATATGATCGAAATTATTTAAAATACTTATATATCAAAAATCAAGTGATTTTGAAATTCTTAAGTAATGAATGTAGTAAGTATTTATTATAATTTGTTATAATTCATAAAGAACTATTGATTTTCGTTGCAATAGATCTATACATTATGAGTTTTTAAATGACATAAATTTTAGTGTATACCTAATCTAGATAATGTAAATTAAGATCTATGAATTACATTTTGATTTTAAAATTTATAATGTGGAGATCTAGTGATTCTTGGCTTAAAATTGTTGAATTTGTATATGAATTGATATATATGTTAAGAATTTCTAAATTACGTGGATTTTGTATATTTGATTCCGTTGATATAATTAAGATTTATGGATTATATTTTGATTTTGAAATTTATAGCATGTATTTTTAAAAATTGTTCTTAAAATGCTCAAATAAGGATAGTCCTTGGCTATGTATGTGTGTGTGTATAGGATCACATTAAATGGATATGTCCTCGTTTAAGAGATTTAAGGACACTCTTTTTTATCTTAATAAATAATCATTAAATTAGAAATCTAAATAGTTAGATGTCATTTATATTCTTTAATATGCACATAAATGAAATTTCAAGTGATTTTGAAAGTTCTAGTTTAAGAATATAAAACATGTTAGTTATGATTCATTATAGTTTGTTATAACTCATATCGAATCATTAAATTTATATATGAAAAGATCTTTATGTTAAGAGTTTCTAAATGACATAAATTTTGGTGTATATATAATGTAGATAATGTAAATTAAGATTTATAGATTACATTTTGGTTTTGAAACTTATAACTTAGAGATCTAGTGATTCTTATTTTAAAATCGTTGAATTTGTTATTCATATGATCTATAAACTAAAAGTTTCGAAATGACTTGAATTTTTGTTTATGTTTAATCTAAATCAAGTTCATTAAGCCATGGAATAGATTTTAAATTTGAATCCTTAATATGTATTTTTGGAGTTGTCCTTAAAATATTCAAAAAAGGACGAGATGTATATGATCCACTCCCTATATATATACATTTAAGCAATTTTAGGATAATTTAAAAAAAAAACGTGCTATAAGTTTCAAAGTTAAAATGCAATCTATTTATTTAAACCTACATCATTTAAATTAGATACATATTAAAATCCACGTTATTTAGAAACTCCTAATATATATATTTATTCATATACAAATGCAATGATTTTAAAATAAGAATCACTAGATGATGCTGTCACCAATTGGTCACCTTAACTAAGACTTAGAGGGAGGGTGATGGCACATTCGGCTGTGGTGCTCGAGTTATTGAAGTCGATCAGCTACGTCTTCATCGGTCAAAGGTTGAATGCAGTGAAACCCATCTTCTGTAGTGGTTCCGAAAAAAGTAGGTCACAAGAATTATCATTGTCTACGAGCATTAGTTTCACCAAGTTGCTGACAATCGTCACTGCGATTACCAGCGCATCATCGTAGGGGACCAGCACTCTATCAAGGCCCTATGGGATGAAAGTTATCTCCTCCTTTGTCCACGCCCTCTTTCGCCCTCTTTGCCTCTTGGTAGTTATCGGTCTGGGTGTTGCGCACCTCTCAAACTTTGTCCTTCTGGACCGTATTGTTAGTTCCTATGGCTAACCCACTAAAGATCACATTTATCACCTGCACATTGTCTTTACCTGGTTCCTTTATTTAATGGCCCAACTTGCTCATTTGTCGGGCAACTCCTTTCTTATTAGTCATCTTTTGTCCTCTAGTGGTCAATGAAATTCCCAAGGTGCCTTCTCTGGATCAATGTCTCGATCTCCTCCTTTAAGAGTCGACAATCTTTTGTTGAGTAGTCCAACCCTCAGTAGAATTCTCAATAGGCCAAATTGTTTCCCTTCTTTTTTGGCTTTAGCTTTATCTTGGTTGGTCAATTAAGCTTCTCCTACCCTTAGATATTCATTACTAGGTAAGCCTTGAAGATGTTAAGGGAGGAGAAGTGGTTGTAC
The DNA here is from genome assembly GCA_024699735.1 of Posidonia australis. Classification (NCBI taxonomy): domain Eukaryota; kingdom Viridiplantae; phylum Streptophyta; class Magnoliopsida; order Alismatales; family Posidoniaceae; genus Posidonia; species Posidonia australis. The sequence continues at coordinate 9,922 of JAMKQA010069980.1, read as the reverse complement.
CTTAGTGCATCCCATGTTGTCTTCTTTATTGGTCTAATCATTACCCACGGTGGCCTTCTCTCCTCCTTTAAAGGCCTTAGTGCCAATAAGGCTTCATGTTGATCCTTTTCTTTCACCATTAGTCAGGTTACTCCGGTTAATCGCTTCATATCCTTGGTTTCGTCGATCTTCATGTATGTATCGGCTTGTTCCAAGGCTTTGGTGAAAGTTCAGAGTGGCTTGGGCCTGAATGACCAGGAGAGTTTGGAAGGCTGGAGCTGTAACTTGAGAACAGGGAGAGCGATCTTAGGTGCCTAGTTTGGAATCTCAGTAGTGGTGGTATTAAACTGTAGGATAAAGCTCCATGTGGACTCACCCGGTTGTTGTCTCATGTCGAATAGGTAGTTGCTCGCCTCATCTGGTGATAACGACATATAAAGTAGCTGATGAAGATGGTGTAGAGATCCTTGAAGCTGCTGATGGAGGTTGGTTGGAGTATGGAGAACCACACTCTTGTCGACCTTAGGAGGTGGTTGGAAAAATGCGACACTACTTCCTTGGACACCTGCTATATGTTGAGAAGGTCTTGAAGGGCCTGCACATAGTTGACTAGGTCATCATTGTCGTTGTATGGCTCGATCATGGACATCTTGAACCCTTTAGAAGAAGCTCAACTTAGATTACATCTATGAGGGAGGGTTGCTCCACCCTTATGAAGGCGTTGATAAGGGGTGATTTCTCCTTCCCCATCTGCTTTAGCTTTCCCTCTATCAACATCAAATGTTCTTTTACAAGCTAATCGTAGAGGTTGACTAGGTTGTTAGGGAATACTGGCTCCAGATGATAGAGTTCATTGGAGCCTGGAGTCTCTCGTGATGACTAGAAAGGGAGTCACCATTGCAGTTTTGTTGGTGCCACTAGGACGATTGGCTTTGTCACCTCTACTAGTGACGGTGGAGTTACCTTCTACTCTTTTGATACTTTCCTCAGTTCATTTGTCTGGCACGTAACTTACTTTTGGAGTGTTTCGAAGGCTTCTCGTGTCAGGTCCATGATGGAATGGTGATGGCTAGAACTGACTTGCAACACATTGTATGAAGCTTCCCATAAATGGTGCCAACTAATCTCACCTTGGTTCATATGGTGCTGTTTGTCGATTTGTGTTAGGGTTAGTTTGAGCTAGTTCACAAAGTCTTCGAATAGAAGAACAAAAGTCAAAGACCTTGACTGAGCATGAGCTGCCAAAGACGTTTCGATGTTTAAGTATGCGATAGAGGAGATTAGGTTTCTAAGAGTAAAAGTAAGGAGTGCTAGGATCATAATGATAAAATCCCCATTCTGGCATTTAATATGGTGTACTTATATATAAGGGTGGTTGTTGGAGATCACTGTGGAGTTCACTATATGGCCAATCACTTGGTGTCTCTAAGTCGATCGATCAAGGTGCAATGTGTGTTCGGACTTGGTGCTCTTCTACTTGGTCTTCAAGTCGATTGTCTAGGACGATCTGATTTCAAACCAAGTTAGGCAACCGATTCCACATCGTCATCCATCTACTCATCCTTTATTATCATAATTAGATTGAAATCAGTAAACCATGCTCATAAAAATCACCTTGTTTTATCATTTTAAAATTTAAATTGTAACTAAAGTAGGAAGTCACAAATATCTACAACCATTCTCGCATTTCTCTCCTTATTTCCATTCTCCTCTCTCTTCCTCTTTCACTCGCTCCTCCCTCTATCTCTTGTTTGCTCCTCTCTCTATGTCTCTTTAACTCACTTGCTCTGTGGTTCACTCCTCTCTCTCTTCCTTTCTCTTTCTCTCCTTTCCTCCCATTCTTGTTGATCTTTCTCTCTCTCCTATTCTTGAAGAAGCTTCAAGAGGAAAGTCAATAGTGTAGCAAGGGGATCATTGACGGGAAGATATCATCGGCTTGAGAAGGTCATTAGTGTAGCAATGAGGAAGTCATTGGCTTGAGGAGTTCGTTGACAGCATAACAAGATCATTGATGGAAGGGAATCATCGACGACACAACGAGTAGTACATCAAAACCTTCAAAATGTGTATAAGCCTAATATCCAGCTTATTTCTCTATGCTCCTCATCCTCTGTCTCTCTCTCTTCTGAAGAAGAACAACACCACCATCTCTCTCTCTCTCTTGTGTGGAGAATAACAACACCACCACCAAATTGTCTATTCATCGACCTTCTCTGTCCTCAACATCTACGGTAACATCGACACACCATCTCTAACCATGGAAAACAGAAACTTCATGACTTAGTATTCAAGAATGGAAGATCGTCCCTATAATTTTTCGCTAATGTTTTTCTTTAGGAGTACCAACACTACCACCACCAGCATTGGTTGTCCCATTCTTCTCGAAACCATCACATGTATTGTTTCTATTAAAACTAAATAATATGAAACTAAAACTAAATAAAATTAGTTATAACTAACATGTATGTAATTTTAGTTATGTTTCGTTTGAGTATGTTAATGATTTTGTTTTAAATTTATTTAATCAACATTATTTTAAATTTTTATGAAATGGCTTCATTCACAAATAGTGTAATAACTGATTTTGTCTTTTAGAAGCACTTGAGATTAATGTTACTAATTAATAATGATATTGATCATAACTACGTCAAAAATAGTAAAATTATTTCAAATTCCGTTTTGTAAAATTAACATGCATCCTTTTAAAAACAATAATACAAAAAAATTGGAACAACTTTCATGTACATCCAAACACCTTGATTAAAACGAAAACGTAAAGCATCTCAATACAAATAGTAAAACTAAATGGTGATATCCATATAGAATTTACAAAAGAAAACTTGACAATATAGAGTGAAATTAATTAATATTAATGAAAAAATAGATATAAAAATATATTTGTTGAGTAAAAGAGAATTATGAAGTTATTGTCTTATCAAAGGAATACAATCTTTTATATATAGGAGAATCCATACTTAACCTACAAGTAATCTAATAAACTGATAATAACTAGATCTATATAATGATCCTCTTACTATAACATTCTCTTTTAAGTTGAAGTATACAAATCAATCATACTTAGTTTGTTACACATAGACTGATAGTGACTTAGGGACACTGCTTTGGTAAACACATTGCAATGTATAAGGAGTCATGATCTGTCCATTGAGAACTGCATTCCATACAAAGTGATAATCTACCTTGACATGTTTGGTTTTCTCATGAAATATTGGATTACTGGCTATATAAATAGTAGCTTGATTGTCACAATGTATAGGCATGAGTTCATCTAGAGGAAACCCGATCTTTGTTAAAAAAGTTTTAATCCATATCATCTTGCAAGCTGTATGAGTTATAGCTCTGTACTCAACTTCTACACTACATTAGGATACTACGTTCTGCTTTTTGCTTTTCTATGTGATTAGATTTCCTCTTACAAAAGTACAATAGCTTGAGGTTGACTTCTTATCTCCTTTGTTCCGAGCATAACTTGAGTATGAGTATCCAACAACTTTTGTATTTCCATTACACATGTAAAGCAACTGTCTACCTGGAGCACCTTTCAAGTAAGTCAATATATGCAAGGAAGCTTTTCAATGAATCAATCAGGGTTTGTGCATAAATTGGCTGATTAACCCAACTACAATAGTGATATTTGGTCGTGTTACAATAAGATATATCAGCTTTTCAATCAATTGTCTATACCTCCTTGTGTCTTCAAATAGTTCAGATGACTCATCCCAGATATCAAGATCAGGATTCATGAGAGCATTTTTTGGTTTGTAGCTTAGCAATCCTATTTCTTGTAGTAGATCAAGTACATAATTCTTTTGAGATTCCTAAGAAATACAAAGGACGACCCAAGTTTTTAGTGACTATGCTTTTTTAGGAATGTTCAACTCTCTTCAATTTCTACACTATTACTTCCATTCAGTGGAATATTATTCACATAAACAACTAGAATCACACAATCCTTTGCTCGCTTCCACACAAATACTAAGTGATTTGCATTACACATCTTGAATAACTTTGTTGAATTATGTGAACCATGTATGTAGACTTTGCTTGAGATCATATATAATCTTTTTCAATTTGTGAACTAGAGTCTCTCCTTGAGTAACATATCCTGTAGGTTGCTCCATATATATATATGTTCTTCTAAGTCACCATAAAGAAAAATATTTTTTACATTTAGTTGATGCAGAGGTCATCTTTGATTTAGTGCCAAAGAAAGAAGGATTCTAATGAAATTGAGGTGAGCAATTGGAGACAAGGTCTCAAAGTAATCAACTCCATAAGTTTGTGTAAATCCACGTGCAACAAGACGAACATTAATCTGTCAATAGTACCATCAAGTTTATATTTGACAATAAACATTCATTTACAACTCACTATCTCTGTACCATGAAGTGCAACAACAAGGTCTTACATCTCACGAAACCGTTAGGATGGCATCTCTCATCCATTGTTAGTTTCCATTCGGGTACACAGATCACCTCTTGGTAATTCCAGGGTATAGAAATAGAAGACAATGACAAAGTAAATGTTAGATATATAAGATGAAGTTTATCATATAAGACAAAATAAGACAAAGGATGAGAAGTAGAACGAGTACCTTTCCTTTGGACAATAGGAATATGAAGGTTGGAAGCAACAACAGAAGAAAGGATAGTATTTGAACCTGCATCTGAATACGGTGGATTGGTACCTTCGAGAGTAGCATGCGTAGATTAGCTTCGTCTAGTGTAAACCTACAGTGGCTTGTCTAAACGAACAACTGAGGAAGACGTACCAACTTGTACATCAAAAGATGTAACTGAGGGTAAAGGAACAGATAGATCAGTAGTAGACATAGGAGAAAAAGGAGTATCTTGAAAGAATGTGACATCCACAAAGACGTAGTATTTCCAACTTGTTGGATCAAAGCAACGATACGCTTTTTAGGTGCGGGAATACCCAACATACCCCTATTAGAGTGTGGTGAAAGTTTGTCCAGATTAGGATGAGTGTCCTGGACAAAATACAAACAATCAAAAACTTTAAGAGGCAAAGGAAATAATGGTTTCTGAGGAAATAGAAGACAACAAGAACCTAATCATGAATAGAGGAATGTATTCTGTTGACAAGATGATAGGTAGTGAGGACTACATTAGCTTATAAAAACTTTGGTACTTTCATCTGTGTTATAAGAGTCCAGGTGACTTCCATTAGATGGTGAAGTTTACGTTCAACAACACCATTTTGTTAAGATGTTTTAGGATAGGAAATCTAGTAGATAACCCCCTGAGATTCACACTGTAGAGACATCACGTTAATCATTATCAGTACAAAAAATGCATAATGGCTTAGAAAATTGGAATTTTATTTTATTGAATTTTTTTTTATGACATTAAAAACTTGAGTTCTATTTTTAATGAGATAGACCCAAGTCATTTGAGAGAAGTCATCAACAAAAATAACAAAATAACAAAATCCAAACAAAGACGTAACACGACATGGTCCCCATACTTCTGAATGAATAAGCTTTAGAGAAACATTTCTTTGTTTTTGTTGTCTAGATGGATAAGATGAACGTATGTGTTTCCCTAGTTGACACGACCCATAATGAAAAGGATTACAAGAAGAAATAGGTAAGACATTCTTTAGCTGATCTATAGAGGAATGTTTGTAATCTCACTAATAGAAAGAAGGTTAACGGGAAAGTTTGGAACATAAAGAACATTACGAAGGGTTAAATTATTTAGGAGAGATACCACCCTTTGACTAGAGATAGTGAAGTGGACTCCATTAGCAATGGCTACAGATGATATAGAAACAGAAGGTGGCAAGAAAAAAATTGTTTTCTACAAGACATGTTTTGACACACCTGAATTGAGTCTCCACTAGAAGATGTAAACTATTCTAGCATACCTAATGGAGTAGCATGAGTGGCTACTAAGGCGGTTGAAGATTGAACCAATCAATTATATTTTTCCTGAGTAATAGTCACTATCTTTGTCACGACGATAGGATTTGGTGAAGAGGCAGAAGAAGTAATGGTGTGCTAAGTCTACTCTGGCCTATCGAATTTGTCTTAGCATTTGTTAGACACAATTAGTGTAACTACAATGCTCATACTTGTGGATGCCATGACGTGTCTCACGTCCTACTCCTGAATCACATCCTTGGCCTCGACCACGATCACGTACACGACTCACACTGAATAAGGCAGATTGATCCGTATATGATGTCGAAGCACTAGTGGAGATATATAGTAGTCAAAAGAGGGTTGTGGACAATGAATGGACAGTGTCACCACTAAGAATATGGCCATGGATCAGAGATGCGATTTCGGGTTTGAAAATGGATAGGAATTTAGCAACTGCAAGTTCTTTATGGTATTTTCGCATCTTAGTAATGTTAGCAACAAAGAATTAATAAACCACGAACGCAGAGAGAGGTATACAACTCTAGTCTGTTATCTTTGTTGCAATGTAAATATCTACTTAAAATCTTTGCTGCATGAGAGATATTTTTCCATAAGTATTCTTCAATGTATCTCAAATTTTCTTTGTTGGACTGAATATCAAGATGCAACGAGCTATTTGTTCATCCATACCATTCATGACAGACAGTTACCCCACAATTGTTTGCAAGTCACTCATCATACAACAAATCATTGAGGTCAGGTGAATCTTCGTGCTGTCAGATTTTCCAATGTGCACCAACAAGGAATACTTGAAAGGATTTAGACTAAGGAGATAATTTTTATCATTCAACTTCACAGAAGTACCACTCAAATGACGAATCCACATGCCTTGGGGGTTGGAGGATGAAGAAGCAACCATAGAACAAGAGTCAGAGTACACAGATGCAAAACAAGACCTGATCATGTCATATCACGAGAATCATAGCCGGAAAACCACAAACAGGATCTGAACACATCAGATCAGGCAGCACAAAGGCACATACATACCACGAATGTGCCTATAGAACATATTAGGATGCATAGAATAGACACAGGAGGCTAAGAATGCATTCCTAATTGACGGCGAAGGTTGCAGGTGCTGTTGGAAGGGAAAGGAAGGACCGACTGGGTGGTGGGAGGTTGCCGGAGAGAGGACGAGGGTTGACGGACTGTGGGAGAGGTAACTACTGCAGGGTTTAGCGCTAGCAGTTGGAGAGAGACTTGACGATTGGAAAGGAACGGATGACGAGGTGGTGGGAGGCTATCAGAGGGAGACGAGGGCCAACTGATTGTGGAAAAGATGGCTATTGCATGGTTTGGGGTCAGTGGCTGGAGAGCAGCTTGGCAGTGGTGGGAGGCAAAGAGGAAGAAGAAGAAGTGGATTAAGGTTAGGGTTTGTGTTTTTAACCTAAGTTCTAGATACTATGTTGAGTAAAAGAGAATTATGAAGTTATTATCTTAACAAAGGAATACAATCTCCTATATATAGGAGAATCCATACTTTACCTACAAGTAATCTAATAAACAGATAATAACTAGATCCATATAAGGATCCTATTACTTAAACAATATTGCAATGATGGATGAAGAAAAAAACATGTTTTGAATAATATATACAAAAAGTAAGGGAGAAGATGTTCTCATAAAAACCATGTGTGCATTTAAATCAAATAAAAGTGAGTAAATTGAATTACCGATTTGTAAGGAACTATATATGGAAGATATTTGTGTGTTAAGTGGAAGAGAAAAGAGGAATAATGATTAATTACTATTGGATCCACATATTACATATATATAGGATTGGATAAATGGATATCCAATTACCGTACTAGATTTCCTAATATATAATACTATAATAAGTTCAACACTTTCTTTTAAACTGAAGCATATATATCTATCATGTCTAATTTGTTACAAAGTAATTCATAAATTCCCACACTAAGTTCTTTAGTAAAAATGTTTGCAAACCGGTTAGAAAACTTTGTAAATGGAGTAGAGATAATCCTTTATATCACTATCTCTCGAATATAATGATAATTCACCTCTATATATTTGGTGTGCTCATGGAAGGTGAGATTATTGACAATGTAGATAGTCACCTAATTATTGCAATACATGGACATGGATATGTCAATCGGAAAATCCAAGTTTGTAAGGAGAGAACGAAGTCATATCATCTCACAAATGGTTTGTGTCAGAGATCTATACTCAGATTCAGTACTAGATCTAAAGGCAATATTCTGTTTTTTACTACACCATATAACTAGATTTTCCCCAACATAAGTACAATATCCTGAAGTAGACTTTCGATCTCCTTTGTATCTTGTACAGTTAGAATCTGAATAGGCTTCAATGTGTAGATGACCATTTTTCTTATAAACTAGTTCTTTGCCCAGAGCCTTCTTAACATAAGACAACACTTGTAAGACTCTCAGTTAATGTATTGTCCTTGGTTTCTGCATAAATTTGCTAAAAAATCCAATAATGTAAGCAATATTAGGACGTGTAACCGTCAGATAGATCAATTTCCCAATTAATTGCCTGTAGTTGCCAGCGTCCTTTAATAGGGTTGAAGAGTTGTCTTAAAAGTCTAAGTTTTGATCAAATGGAGTAGTCTTTTGCTTATACGCCAAGAGTCCTATTTCCTACAGTAGATTTGATACATATTTTCTTTGTGATAATGTCATTCTGTCTCTACTTTACGCAAACTCAATGCCAAAGAAATACTTAGGTCTGTTCATGTCTTTAGTTACAAAATGTTTCTGTAAATGATCCTTCATCCTTTGGATGCTTGTAACATCATTACCAGTCACCAAAATATCATCAACATATACAATTAGTATCACACAATCATTATTTGTACGATTGTTAAAAACAGAATGATCCACAACATAACGTCGAAAACTATAAGTAGTAACAATGCTGTTGAACTTCTTAAACCAAGTTCGTGGACTTTATTTCAGGACATAGATAGTTTTCTTGAGAAGACATACACTTGATTCTTTCATTGAGTAACATATCCAGGAGGTTGCTGCATGTATTCCTGTTCTATAAGATTACCATACAGGAAGGCATTCTTCACATCTAGTTGACAGAGCTTCCAAGACTTATTGATGGCAATGGAAAGAATGATCTTGATGGAATTCAGTATAGTAATAGGAGAAAAGGTTTCAGAATAATCAATACCATACTCCTATGTGAAGTCTTGAACTACTAGGTGTCTTTGTACCTATCCATCATACCATCAAGTTTGTATTTAATAGTAAACATCCATTTGCAAGTAAGAACATTAGTTTCCTCTGGCTTAGGAACCAATCTCCACGTCCCACGAGACACAAGACTCTGCATTTTTCCATCTATGGTTGCCTTCCACTGTGGTAGTAAAATTGTCTCATGGTTGTTCCTGGGAATTGACTCAGAAGTAATGGATAAGGCAAATTTGTGGTGAAGCCGATCATAGCTAATATAATCAGAAATAGGATGTGTAATGGAGAAACGTGTACCTTTTCGAATGGTAATGGGCAAATAAAGGTTTATAGGTGGCAGACCTGTAGATGGTGAATAAGTAGTGACTGTGGGGAGACATGATCGTCGTCGGTATACCTATAAAATATCGGATACCTCTTTTCATATAGGATGTGCATCATTAACGTTAGTACCATCATACTCAACAATGCAAGGTAAAGGTATATTTTCAGACGATGATAGGACATTGTCAAAGAAATACTGATTTTTAAAGAATGTAACATCAGTAGAGACAATGTATTTCCTGATAGTAGGAATGTAACACCTATAACCTCTCTAAGTACGCGAATATCTTAGGAACACACAATAAATTGAACTTGAAATAAGTTTGTCCAAGTTTGGGGTCAAATCCTGAACGAAGGCAACACAACCAAATATCCAAAGAAAAAGAGGAAAAATATTTACATCAGTACGTAGCCTCCGAAGTGGACTCTCCCCCCCCCCCCCCCCCCCCCCCCGGGGGGGGGGGGG
>JAMKQA010069979.1:0-21962 GCA_024699735.1 Posidonia australis | reverse complement strand
AGCATAAGGCACTAGCATGGCATGGCATATCGCCCTCGGACGTATAGCAAGCGGCTGAAAAGCCAACATTTCATGGGTGAAATCATGGAAGACCGATTCTATCGGGCGTGCGAGGGTGCCTAACACCTTCCTCGTACGTAACAGGGATCATTACCCGCATTCTGGTTATTTCGTAGACTTGTCTTTGTTGTTTTTTGCATGATTTTTCATGTATATGGTTTTCCTTGTCTTCCATAATAGATTAGGTGGCAACTCCATTTGTTTTGTATTTTTCGACGTGATTTTGCCGTCCGATTTCGCATTCATTTGCGGAATCTCCTCGCCGACATGGTTACACCTGGTTAGTGCTATGCAATAGAATCCTTACAAAAGAAAATCTAATTAAGAAGGGATGGCAGGGCAATGATGCATGCATTTTTTGCTGCTCTACTTTTGAATCAGTAAAGCATTTGTTTTTGTCATGCCCTTTTGTGCAGTCCATTTGGCATTCATTCTCTAGTGGATGTATATACCCAACTTGTAATTCTATTGAGGATATACTTGCCATCCCACCTGCATTGTGCTCACAGTTTTGTTCAAGTTGTTCTATGGACTGTTTGACAGGAGAGAAACAATAGAATATTTCGAGGTTTACACAGGAATCTTTTTATGATTGCCAATGATATTTCTGCATTGTTTCATTGTTGGATAGACTCTTTGGCTACAGGTTTTGAAAAGAGTGAGAATTTAATGACAATATCTACATTCCAACAGAGCAGAGAGGGAGAACAGACTTTGACTCCTCATTGTGAGATGGACTTTGACACTCCAACTATTCCTGACCATGATTAACCTTTGGTTAATTGATTTTGCATCTCACTGGCTGTATTGTGTTCTGTGTTCTTTTCAGTATACCTTATTCACTACAAAACTTAGATCCTACTACTTTTGGTTGTTTGTCACCAACTGAGTGACAGGATACTATTTTTGTAATATTTTGTTGAACACAATACTTTGCAATACTGTGGTTGTAATTTTATTAAAGTAATAGAAAAAAAAACTAACTACCGTTTACCAAAAAAAAAACAACTCTTCCAGCACTTTTATTTTTGCTTTAAGTTACTCTCTTCATAGAAGTAAAGATGGTTGTTGTGGTGATATGTATCAACAACGCTTCTATATCAAGATCAAAAACATGCCGATATTGGTAAGTTCCATATAATTTATCAATTTGTATCATGTGGATTTGTCAAATTGAATTTAGAATTCCACATAAGTGAAAATGTCTTCTTCTTTTTTGTCTTTTGACGCTACATAAGTGGAAATGCAATACTTGTTGTTTTGTACTAACTCTATATGGTTCCAAAAAGGACGAGGACATTCCAAAAGCCGAGGGTGACCCTAAGCATGTATATGAATCACAAGAGAAACAATAAACACATCCTAAAACTAAAATTGATAGAAAGACGGCCGGCCCGGCCCATTTTATGTCTATGCAGCATGTATATGAATCACAGGAGAAACAATAAACACATCCTAAAACTAAAATTGAAAAACCAAAAACCGAAAGGCTCTACTTAATGACATCGGCAACGATAATGAAAAGCACGTAAAACCCAAGAACCTGTAGGGTATTACAAGGTACCAATCTTCACTAAATTAGATACAACAAACAAAAAAGAGGAACCAGATGTAGCTTCTGCGTCTTCTGCATTCCAAATGTGTACTACAGCTTCTAGAGTGGTACTTGCTACTTTATGCCAAAAATGAAAATACTTGCAAAAAAAATACCCAAAAACCAGAGTGAAACATAAGCCAGTATAGAAGGCTTCTGGAGGAACGGGTGTACCCCAACATGCACTCAAACTCGAATTATCAGGCAAAAAACTGTACGGTTGTTATACCTGTTTAGAGAAAATAATTTTAAATAGTATTATATCAGACAATTCTTGTCTTTTCTACACATTTAAGGAAAAATAACGTAAAGGGAGAGTTAAATCTCTCAAGTTGATTGTCATGGTATCTTTCTTCTTCTCTAACTCTACTCCACTGTTATTGGAATATAATTCATACCTCAATAAGCTTCTTCAAGGTTAAATCTCTTTAGGATAGCAATTGTTTCCTCCTTTGCACTGCAAAATAAGAAAAATATGTAAGTACCCAACAAGTAATGCCGTGTTTCAAACATAAGAAAATTTTGATGAAATTTTGATTTATCCACATCATGAGTAATTTCAAATTTTTTTAACAGGAAAGCTTAATGGTCAAGAATTTTAGATGCATGCTTAACACAAATTTAATCATGAAATATAACGTGTGCAACAATCAGTACTGAATTCTGGAACTCAGCAGAAGAGCTCCTAATCATTCATTTCATTGATGCCTTAGGGGAAAATGAAAGTTTTGCCTAAGCAATTCGGTATTTTTTACTGAAGCTTAGTATATGTTAGCACCTTCCAGGCCTTAAAATCTTGTATCTTCTTGGAGTTAATAGATCTACAACTGTTGAACCAGCACGCCCAGAAGGAAGTAAACCATCATCGAACACAAATGCACAATGTTGCCAAAGATTCTCGAAATCCTTGATGCTGACACTACTGGGTTGTCCACTTAAGTTAGCACTAGTAAGAGCCAACGCTCTTCCACATCCACGTGCAACCGCCCGGATAAATTTATAATCAGGTACCCTAACTCCTATACTGTCCATGCCTGGATTTAGGGACTTCTCGAGAATGCTAGAATCACCTGGAATGATAGCAGCAAAATTGATACATATCACACACTAAAGGACATATCATAGCCTCATTTATTTGTTGTATTTGTTGGATTCTCACCTCGCCTTAGCACAACAGTCACAGGCCCAGGGAGAAGACAATCAAGCAATCCATCAGGTAGATGATTAACAACTGCAAATCGTGATATGTCAGCAACATCGGCGACACATATTGCCAAAGGACTTGTATGCTTACGGCCTTTGATCTCGTAGATGCTATTTACTGCTTCTGGGGAACTGCAATGATGTATTTGTGCAGATTATCAATGCTAACTAAAACATTGAAAGAGTAGAACTACATCATTATTTAATCAAAAAAAAAACCTAACAAAGATAAGTTCCAACAGTAAAAATGACAATAGCATCTTTATTTCTTTGGAGAGGAAATATTTCAATTACCTTACTTCAATATGACATGACTTTAACTAACAGCATAGGGCTAACTTTCCTCCCAAACAAAGAATAACAATGTCCATTTACAAGTATAGTGATGGGGAGAAACTTAAAAGCATATTCTGAACCCTTTTACAAAACGAAAACTAAACAGATAACAGCACCTTCAGACATATGATATGATATGATACTGATAAGACACCATTTAACTAGTTCAATTATCAAATTTTGCTTAACGTCAAATAAGTTTTGGATGTTAAAATCAAAGGCAGTCTATGGTAATGAGTGGTAAAAGTTCTCTTTAGAGAAAACTCTACAGCAAAAGGAATTGTAAATTGTAGAAATCACAACATAAGGCCTATAAAAGAAGATACTTCTTTGGTTTTTGAATTGCTACTATAAGATCTTCACTATAAAGCCTGGTTATTCTATCTTCTTGTGTATATGTGTGTGGATAGAAGTAGAAGAAAGTACTCTTTCTTATGGCTCTTGCCTCTATCAGAATAGAAATTTCAACACCATCAAAATCGCACGAGAGTTAAGGAGACAAATATATCTTGAATAATCACATACTGCTGAAAGGCAACTAATATAGCTGATGTAGTTCAAATCGATGTGTTCTTCAAGTGCCAAGCTCTGTGGGAGATTCCGAGATTGTCAACAATGCACATGTAAGAACCCACTTTTGACCTAGTTATTGAGAGCATTGTGAAGACAAATGATGCAAAATTACATTTGAAGAAAGAAAAAGGTAACTTGGTTCACAGTCGATCAAGAAAAAACGAGTCAATATTTTAGAAAATTGCATGGGAGATCCTACAAAGGATACTCAAGAGAGTTAACCACATGAAGAGTATTGCTCTGCACTTTTGAGAGCAGTACTCCAGACAGGTCAGATGAAGGAAAACAATCTCCAACTATGTTTCAGTGTCACGAATAACTGTGAATAAATTACAGTGTAATTGGAATAAGATCAATAGTCAGGAATACCCATGTCATTGGAAATATGTATTGATCTCTAAATCCAAGTTAAGCATATTGTCATGGTGAACAAGAATCAAAGGACTTGGCCAAACTCTAAGTCGATGAGCTTATAGGATCATTTCAAGACTTCAAATACATGTGTGATGCAAAAGCAAGGGTGTCTCGTCCGCATCTGTAGAACATTACTAGAAATAAAGTTGCTTGCAGGTCGATGGTCTCAATACAAAAGGATTGCTGCGCATCAATTCAACACCAAAATTGTAAGAGCCAAAGAGCACGGGAATTGTGCTCAAGATTGTTCGTGAAATAAATGAAGATCCGAAGCACCCTTTTGACCATGAACGCACATGGAGCCAGCAAAATATATGCTTTCCTAGTTTCCTTACTTGAGAACAAGAAAAGACCTCTGGGCAAAGATCTTGATGGAGCTAAATGAAGATGTTCTTTGGAATGAGATAGGGGGACTCTTCCAAACTCTACAGTGAGGTTGACTAGCTAAAGAATATTCTTCTTACACGCAAGGCATGAGACAACGCCTGACATAAGGGAGCTAGACTGTTAAGGAACAGAAAATGAGAGAAAATTGAATAGAAAAAAAAGAGTAACATTTTGCTTTACAATTATTAAATAAATTTTACAGAACGAATGAAAACCCCATTTCAACAATCAAAGGATGATTTACCGAATGAATGATAATCTTACAATTTCCAGTGCTAGGAAATATACAATACAGATAGAATAAGAAGCTTAAGTCTTTCTGAGCATTACAGGCGTAAATTCAAGAGAGAAAGAAATGTCTTAATTGAGGGAAATCCACAGAACGAGTAGAAAACAAAAGTAAACACTTTTTCTATCGAAATTCCAAAACAAAAAACCCACTTTTTCCTACGAAATTCCATTCCCCACGTAGTTGAAACTTAAGCCAGTAGTCAGGAGAAAGTAGGGAATCTAAATAACGAACCATGACTCCAAACCGCAAAGAGTGCACCAAGTCTAGTCCCTAACTCTTACCAAGCATCGCAAGCAAACCCATAAAGCGTGTCGGTGGGCACGGCGACAACTCTCCCATCATTCATCGCCCGTATCGCCTCCTCAGCATAAACTAGTGATGCCGGGAGAACAACCCCTGCCTGAACCTCAGAACCCATATTAGCCACCCTCTGACTACACACCGCCGGGCTTTGAAAAACACCACCAAGGACCCGGCTTTTATCTGTAGCTGAGAAAAACCTCGACTTGGGTACCCCTGGAAATCCAAAAAGCCTCGATCTTTAACACAAAAAAAGGACTTTTGCATAAGATTTAGCCGTGAAGAGAGAGGGATATGGCTTTAATCGATAGAGAGAGCAACAGCAGGTATTCACTGTCCATTCACCTGTAAAGATGAGTTGCGTGTGGTGGCGCTCGACAGCAGTGGGAGCAAGAGGAGCAGGTAATCTTCCAGCTACAGCCGCAGCTGCAGGATTACGCATCACCGCAGTTCCTCCCCACTCGTATGTTTCTCGGCGCAACACTAGTTTTACATTTTCAGGAGGTTTTATCTTTGCTTTATTTGTCCTGTTATTAGTATCTTGCAGGCACTTCCTGAGTGCCGCGATGGTGAAGAGAAAGCCTAAAATGGCACCAGTACTCCACCCCATCTTGTACATCACTTACAGGACTGGGCCTGAGAAGTCAAAGTCATGATCGTAGTTGGTTGGTCTTATGGTCGTGCCTTTCCGGCCCAGTAAGAAAACACCACGGACACGGGCCGTGCTTTTTTGGGGCCGGACTGACCCTATCTGTTTTCCAGCCAGGTCTACAGTGGAGCTCTGATACCACAAGAATAGACACGAACTGAAGAGAAGACCCTAATAGGTGTTGCTACCAGCGTCGAAGACCACTGTCTAAGCCATCTGGGGTGAGTCAAGGCCAACAGTTGGCATGTAATTATCGGTGCCCAGTGCAACTATCGATGGTAGTGGCAAAGTAACTTCGGAATCAAACGAACTTGCAAGACGACAGGTGTTTGAGAATCTCCAGTGTAGATGTTGCACCCTGTGTTTGTCTTGAGGATCTACTGTCAGGTTGATGTTCCGAGTTTAATAGGACCGTATGGATGAGTTATCTTCATGGAATTTAGGTTTGCATGACCTACATGAAATGAAAGTTTATTGGTATAAAAGGGCCTTATATGTTAGTAGTATTTTTGAGGGAAAATGTATAACATATGAACTTTTGAGTTTTGGTCGATTTAAATACTAGCCTTTGAGAGTAGAGCATATGGTTGAGGCCAAGATTTAGGATATCGAAAATCAGAATCAAATCGGTCAGAAAATTGATTAGCAATTACATGGTAATCGGTGATTAATCGGTTTAACATTTCACGCACACGTACACACATTAAAGATAAAAAATATATAAAATAGAATTTTATTCGACAATTATTCAATGTATAGATTATAAGGGATAAAAATTAAATGGATTATTTGAATTGTTCATCCGAATAACTTAATTAATACTCGAACCAATTACTTGGAATTAATCAATTAATTAATGATTAATAATTTTCTAAGATTTTTACCAATCGATTAGCACTAATCGGATCGATTTCTTGAACATGGGTTGAGGCCATAGAGCTGTAAATCCTTCTCCTTTTCTTGAATATGGGTGGTGTTGGCATCCTCATCCCTACGATTGCTTGAACGGAGAGACAAGGAGAAGACAAGTCAAACAAAAGAGAGAGGAGAGATTTGATGGAAGACATCGTTGGACAATTTTTATTTGCAGTTGGTACAAGTTCTGGATGTAGATTGGGATGCTACACAAAGGCTTTTAAGGCTTGTATCTTCATTTTCTTATAATTTATATCATTCATTGTTCTGGGTAATGCTACTTACACAACGATAATTTACGTCCCCACATGTAGTGGAATAAAATCAATAGGCGCCTTGTATTTAACTTTGACCATTAACATCCACCCATTCATTGGACTATAAAACTTATTATTAATTGGGTAAGCTTGCAATTTAATATTATGATTGCTTTATGATCCCACAACATGTAAGGCAGAAGACAAAAGACGTGGCTTTGTATGTTATTCGTGTGCTTTGGGGTTCAATTTATTCATAAATGCGCATTGCTCTCACTTTCAAATTTGTTCCATCAAATCCAACTCTTAATTGTAATCCATCCACTGGTATACCGAATCGTCAAAGCTTTATCTTCTTAAATTGGTCTATTTTTGACAGTTCGATTACACGATTGGTATATTTCTTTGGAAAGAAAAATGAACCTTTTGGCAATTATTAATAAAACGATGCAAGAATTTTTGGACTAAAATCAATAAAGAAATAAGAATAGGAGAGTCTCACAATATTATCTCACGAGCACATTCTCTCTCCTGATCGTGTCCTTTTATCAAATGAGTTCTTTGTGGCACCATTCATATATTTGAGTGTTTTCCAACTTCTACCGATAAAACTCAACTTCGCCTAGTTGAGATTCGATTCGATTCGATTCAGAATGATTTTGGTAAAATGGATCAGGTCAACTAGGTATGGTTTAGGCTTGGTTTGGATTAGGGCCACATGCAGTGTCATATTGAGAGTTTTACGTGGCACACCAAAGATAATCTACTTATACCTCATAATGTGAAAATCTGTCTATATACTATAGTATTTGAAAACACTATTTTTGAACTAGTTTATTATGTTAAGCGTTTCTTGTCTAATAAACGTTTCCTAATAATGTCTAATACACGAGCTTTTCCTAAAATAGTTGGCTATAACTTTTTTAGTATATTGGGAGTTATTATTCAGCTTTTCGAAAAGTTAATCAATGTCAGTGTTTTGAAAAGCTATAAATATTAGTCTCCTAATTTTTAATGATTTTTTTAAAAAATTGATTTTAATTACAATAAAATTAAAACATGATGCCCCACCCTCACAGTCCCCCATTGTTGTCGTTAGAATCCATCACTATTGGGCCATCATTGCCGGCCAAAATCCATCATGAGAAGGCTAAAAGGGCTTGCGTCAATGGCATCGCCAACGGTGACGGTAAATTTCGACAACTATAGTAGTGACGACTGTCTCATATGGTGAACTCCAGTTAACCTCATAATCCAAACCTACCTTGGAATAACTTTTTAGGAGTTAAGCTCGTAAATTTATGGCTAACTAAATCCTAGTTAGCCTCAAAATAAACAAAAGTTATTCACACTTTATCCCTACTTATTCAAGCATAATCCCAATCAAAACGGAGGCTAAGGATTTTAGTTATTTTTATAATTGAATCATCCTTGAGTATTTTTTTATGGTCAAAGTTGTTCAAAAACTAATACAAGTTAGTGATATATATCGCATAGTCTCTCAGTTTAAATTACACCGAAGTTATGTAATTTTGCATGTGTCATACTTAAGCATTTAGACATTGATCTTATTTTAAATGAAGCTTGTTATGTTAAATCTTGATTCCCATCCTAGAAAATTCCACATGCATATTACTAAATTTCTTCTACGTATTTCTATGAAACAAAATTATCTCCTTCCATTAAGACCACATGAGGAGCGCCCGAGATCCATCGGCATAGAATCTTTAAAAAAATTCACATGGTCTTATCACATTTATATAATATAGAAGCAAAAGTCTATAGGTCACCTACAACAAACATGGTTGTAGGCGATTGATTTTTTAATTATTTTTTATTTTAAAAAATTTATCCTTTTAGAAAGTATTTCTATTAGAAATTTTATTGCAATTTGATGATGAGAATACTTCATTTTAGTGTTGCATGGAATAATAAATTTTATTAAAGTCAACTGTTAAAATAAAAAAGCCTTAGTCAACAGTAAAGAAATTCCAAAAGTGTAAAATTAAAAGAATATTTGGTAATCCATAGAGTGGATTCCAACTCAGGTGTAAAACAAGAATCTTTTGTCACAGACTAAACAACATGGAGATGATTTAACAACGATGTAATTGGCAAGTTCATTTAAGCACATCGACCTAAACCATCACATAATATAGCTTTAGAATAACCACAACAGCTGAAAGATAAATATAGCAGCAGTCCTAAAGTCAAAGCACGTCAGTTCAAATGATGTGTGAAATCACATGTCCATTTTTTATTACAGTTTCTTGCAAATTTCTTTATGTCTGGCCCATGCTTTTATTATATTATTATTTTTATTATGATGGCCAATACAAACCTGCCTTATAATTGGAGAACAAATCAGATAGAAACGAAAATAAATTATGTAAAAAGAAAAGGCCACAAAATTCTTCTGCTCTCTCAAATTCTTAGCACAAAAGGGAGATCCCTCTTGACTTATTGGAACGCAATTGGATTTCCAAAATCCACTTAACATACTTTACAATTATAAATTTTTATATCAAAATCTATTACTTGTAAAAAATTCAAGAGCTCAAATCCGACGACATTGGTCAACCAACACTAACCATCCATTAATTAGTCGAGCAAAGAGTTACGCAACAGGTGGAGCAAAGTGGACTAAACTGCAATAATATCGCCGTCAGACCATTGGTGATGATTCAATGGAACTTCCACAAATTCAATAATTATCATGGAGATGATTTAACAAGAAGGTACAAAGTTTGCCATGATGTAATTGCAAGTTCAATTGAACATGTACATCAACCAAAAACAACATATATATTCGGTATAATCGTACAACAATAGAAACTGAAAGACACAAACAGATGCAGGTTCCAAAACTAACCCTAAAGTCAAAGCCTGAGCTCAGAACGTCGTCTGGAGGGACATTGAACAATTTTATTATAATTATTTTTAAATGGTGGTGTTTTTTAAATATTCGAGACTTTAAATCTTAGTGGAAACAATAATACCACTACACTCTAATCTCTGACTCCATTTATTTTTTTAGAATGTCGGGAGACTTGTCCAAATGAACACGCACGGGAAGAGACAGATCGACTCGAACACGTACATATAATATAAGCGGTGTTAGCACTTCGGACCAGCAAAGCCGATCCGTTTGCTGTCGAGGTCGAAAGAAATCTCGAACCCTTTCTGCTGTGTGCTTCCAATAATGCCCACGTCGTTGGCAGCTGCACGGTTCCCGGCGAAGGCGAGGCAGGCAACCGACTTGCTCACCAGAGTCACGATGTTCTCAGTAGGGAGGCTCAGCATGCCACCTGTGAAGAACAGCGATACACCAGGAATCTGCACGGTAGACGCCCCGGTGATGTTATAGCAAGTGTCCAGTTGCTTGACTGATATCGGCTGTCCGTAACCGAGCTTCGCCATCGCACTCCGGATGGCCTTCCGGAGCTCCGCATAAGCGGTTGGGGGCAGATACGTTAACATGGTTCCGGAATCTATGATCGTGCCGGCGGTAGAGAAGACGGTCGGTGCTATCGACAGCCGATTCCCATTAACGCTGATCCCAACCAGTGTAACGCCGTAGAAAGTCGAGTCTTTTGGATAACTCATCATGGAGGTGTAGAACGACGCATTGGTGCTGTTCGCATGGGGATGGTCGAATGTGAAGTACCCAGTCGAGCTAGTGGTGGAAGGGAGGCAGTATGAGAAGTGGTTCATGTACTTACGAGACGTCTGCGAGATGAGCGACTGACGTTTGCGACCGAGCCCGAAGAGTCCCGCGGCCCTCCCGAAGTTACCCTGGAAGTTCTCGCTGCATCCGAAGACGAAGTCCGGTATGGTGTCGATGGCGGTCAGATACAGGGTGTCATAGCTCAGGAACCCGCCCGTGGACGATCCATCCTCGTAGAACTCACCGTATAGGCAAAACCCGGCGGCGTTGCAGCGGTTGAACTCCGGTAGAGAGCAGTTACTCGATGGGCACGGGACGTGCTGGTAGGTCGTCGATTTGGTGGGGTTGAAGTAGGGTTCCTTCTGCACGTAGCAGAAGTCGGTGCACGGCGCGCATTGCACCCAACATGTGCTGCTCCCGGTGTCCAAGAGCACGGTCTGGTTCCTCCGAGGAGTGCCGAGACCGATGGTCATCGCGAAGAGCCCCCCCACAGCTAGCGATTGTCCTGATTGGACTGGCACACTTCGTTTCAATTCATGGGAAGCATTTGACAGTCTTTGATGGAGGCGGTAAACCCTTTGTTGGTCTTGGAGGAGCAGCTCTACGGGGTCGATCGTCAGGTTGACGCCCAGAGAAGAGCATGGACCGTATGCATGGGTTATCTTCATCGTAGAGGTTGTGCTTGCAATGCCTGTGACAAACGAAATTCAGACATGTTCCGTGAAAAACAATTTGGATTATAGTAACATGAGTAGTGTTGCCATCTATATGTCGAACTTTTCTCGACAAAACAAAGATATTCTATACTTCGTGCGTATTATTTACACATGCATGCATGAAATGATCGAACAGAATATATTTACGTGCTGAAACATATATGTGTACCTTCTGGAGTACTTGAGCATGTGGTTGAGGGCTCGAGGCTCTCAATGTTCATCATATGGAATTTTGGAGGCTTTTCTCCACGCCCGGCTGAACACAGAGACAACAGAAGAGCAATTGCCAGGATGGAAGCGATAGAGGCCATGGCTAGTTAATGCATGTATCGGGAAATAGCTTGTTAAGGTTTCTATTTAAAGGCTATTTCCTTCTCAAATCATATCGTTTAACTTAATTGTACGAATCAATGTATGTGGTGGACAATAATGCTGCGTTTTTCCACTACGGAAGGATGCATTGCACCTCTAAAATTGACTTCGTTGTGGATCGCAACTTCCATTGTCCCTAATCCTATAACATTAAATAATGACAAGGAATTCTATTGGTGGTTGAGAATCCATATCGTTCCAGTGCAGCATGCATGTAAAGCCACTCATTCTCCTTGATTTTCATAAGGTTGAGAAATCATCGGGCAATTTATTTTACAATTGTTTTTTTTTTTCTTTTTTCGATCTTTTCATATAAAGGATATGTGAATAAGATATTGGTTCTAAAATAATATCAGATAAAAATATCAATTAAGATGATAAATTAAGAAGAAAACAAATGGCCAAACTAAATGTTACACGTTGACTGTAAGATACACCTATGAATTATATATATATGTGTGTGTATATATATATATATGAAAGCAATACTTTCTTTTGTCTACTGTAGAAGAGCAACTATGATACACACATACATCTTAGGAGATCCAACCCTCTGGCTGAGATGAGCTCCCACACTTTGAATGGAAACCAATGGCAAGAAGTTAGAATCCAATTCAATGGTGGTTATCCTCGTAGCTATGGAATTTGAGATATGAATTCCACCTTTCAGCTTTTAGAATTCAACAACCCAAGCTTGACGAATTCCAAGTGCCTTGATGCTTTCTATCTTAATTAGTTAGGTTTAGCTGTTTTATATTTAAATTCAACAATTATCTTAGGAGTTATTAGAATTGATTTATTTTAGTATTGAATTCAAAATTATATATATATCATTTTTTGTAAGATGACTAGGATCAAATAATAAAATTACCTTGTTTGAAGAGTAAAGCTTATCTTCGTGATCATCGTTGCAATTATTTTACTTATTCGCTTGTGTGTGCATCAGTTGCTACCTCATGCCACAATGAGGTTGGGTTGCTTTAGTCGAAAAGTTAGGAATATGAGGAGAACTACGTACTACGACAACATTTCACAAAGCTTAACCCAAAGCCTAGCAGGGAATCAATCATTGCAGTAATGGATCATAGGTCTGAAGCAACACTTCTATATGTTTGGAAAAAGTTCTGTATACATGAATTCTTACGAAATGAATTTCAGTCGTTTGATGATATATTGTGAAGAAAAGATGTTACTAAGGATCCTACTGACCATACACACTTTGTCCCTTCTTGCAAGAATTCACGTACACGAATTGAATTGGCATGCAAAAACATATCGAGAGGTTGGTAGTAAAAGGTCTAATATGGTGTGAGATTTTTCACATCTTGATAAGCAATGTGTGTCAAGGAAACCCTAAACCAATTCCATCAATGGATGACCACTACTGGAAGTTCGGAATAGAGCATGAGAGTATTGAATTTGTGGTTGACCTCTTTGCTTGGCACATTCTAGTCCATGGTATCAATGAAGATCGGTATCTCGAAATCCTTAATGATCCCATATTCGATGAATAAGGACATAATGAAGATGAAATCTATTTTGACTTCGTTGGAGATCCAATTTATGATGACTCCATCATGATTGACTTAGAGGAGGATACATTGCACAATGATCACGAGAAGATGTTGGTGGCAGGTTCATTATCTTGACACCTAAGCAAGACGAGAAACATTATTGGTTACAACAGAATCTAGTAGATAACTTGCAATATCAAAGACATTATTGACCATTTTTAGGACAAGTTGTGAACAAATTTAAGATACACGTCAATTTAAGAGAAAAAAAATATATGTGGGATGTTACAAGGAGTGATTGATGTTGATAATAGTTTCAAATTTGAGGACATATTTTCTCTAATGTGAGAGTATGATGTAATATGGATGTGGTTAATGTTATCATACTTCTTAATTGGATATTGTCGATCTTGCTTTTTTGAATAAATCTCCTATAATATTTCATGGCAGCCATAAAAAAAGTAGTGGCCAATTTCTTTGTAATGTCATGATCAAGATTAATTTTATTGTTTACTTAATTGACTAAAGAGAAAAGGATAAGAGCATAAATGACAATTTTGAATCCCAATCGGCCTATGAAAAGAAGTCTTGCTAATATTTTGATTGTTTTTTATTGCAAAGGCCGTAACCAAAGGTTTATTATCAAGGAAAGAACAAGTGTGAAACTACCTAGACTTACAGATAGAGATAGTTAATAGTTACTATCACGAATTTTTATTAGCGTCACACGACTAAAATCACCTGTGCGACATGGATTGATGCCACAAATTAAGATCAGTTTAGTCTTACAACGCTTTCACCCACACAATAGAGAGAGAGACAAGGTTTAGAGAAGCACCCTTCTTTTCTATTACTTGCGAACATGATTACAATGGTTGGGAAGGAGAAGCTTCACTCACTTACTTTTTCTAACCTCATATGCACATGTATATATAAACATTGTTTAATCACTCTTACGCCTAGACTATTAAGGCATCACCGTTGAATCCTAGAACCTTAACTCCAACCATTTTCATGCCAGCACATCAATGCCTGGGCAATGAGCTTTGACTGGGCATGTCTCACTCCACACATTTCACTTTACTCCAACGCATTTAGCTTTAAACCATTGTCACTTGATCCGTGCGCACATTGCACACTACTTGTGCCACTTGGGCGTAACACCACTACCTTGCATGCATCCTACGTAATACCTAACTAACTTGTGCTTGACTTGTGAGCTTTAATGCCACACTACGCCTCTCTTGTGTAATGGCCATTGACTTGTGCACGACTCACACCACGTTGCGCCAATTCTTTCACAATGGATGCTAACCATGCACTACTTAAGTAGTGTGTGTCACTACACTTACGACACAATGCTTCCATCTAACTCAACATAATGAGTCTAGGTTATCCCGTGTATACCTTACGTGAACACGCCTTAGCCATCTTCCCACGGTCCGCAACTTACTACGACACCTTAGTATCAAAGTCCTTTGTGCATTGAACCTCGGATGGCTTGACAGTGAGAAGAGGGTGTGACAAACCCTCTCCCACCTAAGTCATCAATGTTGACTGGTGGTCATGAAGACCACTGTTACAGTCAACAGAGGTCAAAGAAATTATTGGTCGAAGTTATTAACTTTGATTTGCCGGAGTTATTGGCCGACGTAAATCACGAAGCCGTTACTGGGGCGGAGGGAGTGGAGACATTGAGGCTCCACTATAAATACATGGGAAAACGAAGGGAAGATTATCAGAAAAACATACCTTCATTTCCTGGTTTCTCCACCTCGCAGGAGCCCCCATCCGACGATCTACAATCAACACCCTCATCAATGTTGTGCTCAGGAACTTTGCAATTTGATCTTTGAATTGCCACAATGAAGTATGTTGGAAATATATTTGAATATTTAATTTTGATGATAACAAAAGTATAAATGTTATTATGGAGCTAACGATTTTGTGAAGAAAACAAAAAGTTTATCAAAAACTTGAAATATGATCAAGAGTTAAGCATGAAGATCTATTAAAGGAAGAATCATGAAGACAGTCACAAAGTCAATGAGAGCTCAACAAAGAAGTCAAAGGAAAATTATCATGAAGACTTGAAATTTCTAATTTGTAAAAGTTAAAGACTTGATGTAAATTTTTAGTTATTCATGTATACTCATAAAGGAGCAAAGCATAGCTCATTCAGTACGTGATTATTACTCCAGTTGGAGGGTCATGGGTTCAAATCCCAATGGATGTAGAACTTTTGGGGAAAAAAAAGGATGTATGTTCAGGGTTGATTTTGGCACATCGAAATTTTTCGGTATATCGAAATCTGTAATTTACAACAGATTGACTTTTCAGTGTACCAAAATATGTCAATATATCAAAATCTGGAAATATTATCAGGATACAACGATCATTGATTTGATACTCCGAAGATGTTCGTAATACAAAATTATGGGATTTTGGTCGGCATATCATATCGAACCTTGTTCGGTATACCGAATTGACCAACTGTTGTGGAAAATAGGGCAGAACGACAAACTAAAATATTTCGATCTACTGTTCAACTATCCGTTGTTGAACGTTGAAAGAAACGTTAGAAACATATTCTCAAGCTTCCTTTTCTATAAATAGAGGCCATATATGCCCTGAAGATGCAGACATTGAAGCATATACTCCATTCCTTCCAATAAGATTGTTTTATGAGCTAAAATTCCATTACATAGCCATTAAACCCTGTTCCTTCCAAGAGTTATAAAGGACAAGAGAAAAGTAAGTGCCAGAGCTTCACCTCTTCCACTTTACTTCAAGTGTTGGGAGATCAAGTGCTACAAAGAGTTCTCAAGCTTCATCTTCAACCAAGGATCAAGTGTTCTAATTTCTCGAGTTGTGAGAAGTGCCAAGGGATTGTACAAGGTGTTGGAAGATTCAACCAACGAGTAAGTTTTAGTTTAAGTAAATCTCAAGGGGATCTTGAAGAGTGAACTAAGCTATGTTTGGCCGAACCATTATAAGTTTTACTTGTCTTTCTTCATTGTTTCTCGTCCCTATTGTGGTTGATTTATTTTTGTTAACAAACAAATTTATTATTACATCTTAACTTAAAATTGAAGAAGATATTTAAAACAAACTAGAGTTAAAATTAGAATTTTTATGTACTTCTCTATTCATTACTCTTTAGAGAAGCCTCTCGATCCAACAAAGTGTCCTTTTCTTAGGTAGCTTCTTCTGTAGGTTGACTCATCCATTTGACAAGGAGGTACGTTCTTCTATTCTTCCAGTTGCCCTCTTTAATGCGGCAGTCAAGAATTGCCTTTGCCTTGTTGGCAAAATGAGCACACACTTGTGCCGACACTTTGTGAGACTTTGCTCATGATTGATTCTCATGAAAAGGCTTCAAGTAGTTGACATGGAACACTAGATGAAGCTTCAATCTTATTAGTAGCTCCAGTTGATAGGAAAGATTGCCTACTCGCCTTGTGACAGTGAAGGGTCCCTCGTAGCGCTAGACTAGCGTGAGATTGGCATCCTTCTTTTGGATCTTCTTCATGATCTATGGTGTTCGCTATAACAACACCTTGTCTCCAACTTGAAACTCAAGTGGGCATCACTTTTTGTCAATCCACTTCTTTATTCTTTGTCGCTCCAACACAAGACAATCTTGTGCCTCCTCGATTCTATCTTGATGGCATTTAACGAGTTTGTACACTGCTAGGCACTAATCACCTATGTACTTCACCACCTTATGTGGTGTCAAGGGTTGGCATTCTATTGCCAACTCAAAAGGACTCTAGCTTGTTGAAGAGCTTACAGGCAAATTGTGACAGAACTGTGACACATCTAGCAAGTCCACCTAGTTTTGCTAATTTGCCAAGTGTCTTAGATACTCTTCAAGTAGAACATTCACGCGTGCCATTTGTCCATTTGTTTGTGGATGATTTGCTATGGAAAAGTTAAGTCTCATACCTAGCAACTTGAATAAGGTCTCCCAAAAACACCTCATGAATCTCACATCACGGTCACTGATAATATTAGAAGGAAGCTCCTACAACTTGACAATATTCTTCATAAATAGTATTGTTGTTGTCTCTATTGTACACTCCTTTGGTATAGCTACAAACATAGCATATTTTGAGAATCCATTAACCACCACCATGATCAACGTAAACCCTTCCACTTTAGGAAATTAGCTAATAAAATCCATAGAAACACTCTCCCATGGTTGTATCGAAATTTGGAGAGGTTGTAGCAAGCTTGCTACCTTACATTTCTTTGTCTTATCTTATTAACACATGCATCTCTCTCAACAGGAGTTGTCGTAGCTTCCCTATTTTTAGCACATAGGGTTACCTACCTTTAGCAATGTCTTCCTCTACCTAGAAATGTTTCATAATACCCTCCTTAATCTGTTTAAGGAGCCACATTGTTACAACATCTTGCATAGTTTCCTCCTTGATGCGTGGGATCATATCTCCCATGGCAACATTAAGCATGGCTATGACAAACTCTGTGTCCTTGATTCTTCTTTCCTAGTTGTATTGGAAGATGAAATCAAACTTAGTTAAGTAGTCTTGTCAAGCTTATTTTGGTGTCAATTTCTTCTAACTTTGGAAACAACTCGTTGCCACATTATCGGTGTAGCGATAAGCCTTACTCCAAGCACGTAATGTCTCCACACCCTTAAGTAATGCACTACTACCATCATGTCTTTTTCATGCATGGAGTAACGTCTTTTCGTGTCATTGAACTTTCTACTCTTAAAAGCAATGGGTCTGTCCTCTTGAACAAGCACACCTTCGATGGAAAATTTTGAAGCATCAGTCCAAACTTGAAACGACTTCTTGAAATTTGGTTGCTTCAATATTGGCTCTTCCACCACTACCTTTTTGAGTGCATCGAATGCCACCTGGCATTACTTTGACCAAGTCCACTCCTAGTCTTCCTTCAAGAAGTCTATTATGGGTGCAGTTATCTTTGAATAGCCCTTAATAAATTTCCAATGGTAATTTGCTAAGCCAAGGAATGAGTGTAGCTTTGGAACCTTGCTTGGCCTCCCTTATTCTGTGATTATCGTGACCTTCTTAGAATCCATCCCCACTTCGTCTTGCCTGAGAATATATATGACCAAGGAATGATATTTCCTGTTGGTCAAATTCACACTTCTCGAGTTTGAAGTAAAGCTTGTTGTCTTAAAGTTTTTCCAAAGCCTTGTGCAAGTGAGCAATATGCTCCTTTAAGGACTAACTATACATGACTATCATCTAAGAACACCACTAAAAACTCGTTGATGTACTAAAAAAATTTATTCATGAGATTACAAAAGGTTGCCAAGGCATTAGTTAACTCAAACGACATTACAAGAAATTCAAATGACCTATACCGTGTAATGCTTGTAGCCTAAGCGCAGGTTCATTTTAGAGAAGAACTTTAGGCACACTTGGTAATAACCTAAGTGCAGGTTCATTTTAGAGAAGAACTTTAGTTTTCCCAAGCAATCAAACAATTCCTCCACATTAGGCATTGGGTATTTTTTTTGTCACCATCACCTTATTGAGTGTGGGATTGTCGATGCACATATGTAACATTTCATCTTTCTTCTTTTGAAACAGTACTAGAGCACCATATGGCGCTTTGCTTGTGTGCAACAATCTTTCATCCACCAATTGCTTCAGTTGATACTTAAGCTGCTCTAGGTAAACTAGTGGCATGTGGTATGGAGCTTGCACTGGTGGGACTGTCCCTGGGATCAACTCAATCGCATGATCCATGTCTCATTCAAGAGATAGCCGAGCAAGAAGCTTGTCGAGCATCATGTTCTGGTACTTGTCCAATAGCGTTGTGATCTCCACAAGAACTACACACGTCTCATCACTTCATTCTGCCACATTGCACAAGCTAGCAACATATGTTTCCTCCCTTTTGCGCAAGCTATCGCATAGTTGTAATGCTATGAGCATCACAACCTCTTCCTTGTCTTAGTAGACATTGACAAAGCAAGACTTGGAAACATCATGTATCATTATCCCCCCTAGGTAAGGTATCACCGCTACCTTAGCCTTTTGCATAAATTCAATGCCAAGGATGATACGAAAATATCAAGTGACATTACCACCAAATCACAAAGGCCTCACTAGCACCCAACTTTAATGAGCGTGGTGCATGGCCACACCCTCCTTTTAGCAACTAAGTTTACTTTAACGTTGTTGCTCCAAACCTTATTCATCGTAAGGTAGAAGTTCTTGACTTCCTTATCAGAGAGGAAATTGTGACTAGCACCTGTATCAATCATAGTTCGTACAATATGATTATTCAACTTGATGTCCACATACATAAGCCCGTTGTGTAGTGGTGTGCTCTCCTCCTCTTTACGTAGAGCATTAAGTCAGAGGGGATTTACATGGCACTTTGTTGCCTTTACTTCCTCTTTACTTGACTCTTTGACAAGTATAAACAACTTCTCTTTCTTGAGGACAATTGTGCATGTGATGCAGACCCTAATATATGTAGCACCTAGAGTCCTTAGCCATTGGTCTTGGCACTCTTCCTTGGAGCGTTCCCTACATCGATCCTTTGGTCTTTACCTTGGCCTTTCCCTTGCCTTTTTTCAAGAATTTAGGGTCACACTTCATTATAGAGGACACCTTGAAATCGACCAAGGCTTCCATGACCAATAACACAACTAGGAGGTCCTTGACGCCCTAGCGGTGGAGCTCCACTTGTGCTCAAATATGGCGATCACTGAGGAAGTTGTACAATTGATCTTCCTCATTCATGTCATTGATCTCTAGCATTAATAAGTGAAATACCTTCACATATTTGCACACACTACAAATCGATTTCAACTTACGTAGCACATCACGCACCAATCACGTAATGTTGGTGGGAAGGAACTATTGATACAGTTCCTTTACCAAATCTTCCCACATCTCTAGTTGTTTTGAGTCGGTTCTCACACAATGAGTATGCCACCATAGCTTGGCATCGCTAGCAAGGAACATGCTAGCTAGGGTCACCTTCTCCAACTTCAGAGTGTGGGTGGCCTTGAAGTACGCTTCAATGTCCCATAGGAAATTCTCAAGTTCCTTGGTGTCGCGCTCTCTTCGTGAAGGCCTTAGGTTCTGGTACGTTGGGGCTTCACACTTTCTCTAGTTGACTCCTATAAATATTTCATTTTTGCGCTTCCTAGAATTAGTAAGGACAGGAACCCTTGAGGCACCTAGATCATATGGCTAAGGATTTATAACATATTTTCTAGATTTTCCATGATTTATTTAAAAACATTTTTTATTTTACTTTATTCAAGATTATTAGCTATGACAGAGCTAATACACTCGAACTATTGATAGGTTTGAGCCCTTCGAATATTTTTCAGTGTGAGTTATCAACTGTGGCAAAGCTAGCACTC
Source organism: Posidonia australis (assembly GCA_024699735.1). Lineage (NCBI taxonomy): Eukaryota > Viridiplantae > Streptophyta > Magnoliopsida > Alismatales > Posidoniaceae > Posidonia > Posidonia australis. The sequence goes on along the minus strand of JAMKQA010069979.1, from coordinate 1,326 downwards.
ATCTCTTATTCAAATTAGTGGTAGATTTGAGTACTTTAATATTAAAAAAAGATGTTTTTTATGATTTTATGGAATTTTTGAATTTTTTTTTCAGTTTTTTAATGTATCTCTGTGGATTAGAATAGAAAACAAAGGATAAAATGTAAAAGAATAGGATGTTGCCTCTGTGATAGGCGATGGGTCTTGTCGTCAACTCAAAAGGCGATGTGTCTCGTCACCACGGAGATAGGCAACTAGTTAACATCTAGCACCACATCGGAAGGCAACAAGTATCCTGGATATCTCTTTCCACATAATTTGTCATTCTAGACTTTAATACGACATTTTGGGATATCTATAAAATATTATCACAATTTTTTCCATAATTATTATAATTTCTATAATTTTCTAGCACTTAAATATATATGCATATCATATAAATCTTTATGAATGTCATTTAGTTCTAGAAAATTCTAAAATTATGGATGACATTAAATTAAGATTATTTATCTTTATTTCTATTAAAAACAGGATTTTATGTTAAGTTATCACATTTTTATTGTTATAACTATATTTAATTCTAAAAAAATAAAGATAAAATCCAAAATATCTAGATGATTGCCAATCAATATTAAATCAGATGTATCCTGGATTTTAATTGATATTTTCGTAATTATTAAAGATTTTAATTTTCAAATTTGATTTACTTAACATTTTAAGTTTGATTTGAATTTGAAATTTGTTTTAAATTTCTTTCCTTTACGAAGAATTTTAAGGATTGATTTGGGTCGTTATTTGTTATTAAATTTTTATGAGAATATTTTAGGATCTTAATTTTTAAAATTTTACTTTTTTAATTGTTTAACACCTACACCATCGATGGCTGGCTGACATGGAAAATATTGTTACCTTTTAGGTACTGAAATATAAGTTCTTTCGAGAATTTGTATGGTTGAAATATTGTTATCTTTTTAAATTTGAATGGTTTCCATCGAGAATTTAAGTTCCTTCGAATCCATTCTCATCTGCATCCTAGAATAGTCAATAATATATAATCATTTTATTTAAATGAAATTTGCATTTCTTTTCATCCATATTTAGCAGATCCAGATTCTACGAGTTCCATAAATATGGGAACCTTCTTGATTTTCAAATTAATTTCTCAATCTACAGTCATTCCACACCCAAAAAAATATAAAATATTAATGTAACCTCAAATTAAAATTGAACGACAAAAAAAATGAATTGACAAGACACACCATCCTGAAGATACATGCAAAAAGCTATTTCCACAAACTTGTAGAAAATAAGAACACAAAACAAGAGACTCATGCACCGTTCAAATAT
>JAMKQA010069978.1:0-14445 GCA_024699735.1 Posidonia australis | reverse complement strand
AAACAAATAATCATCTGTTTATGTTTTGTGACTTTGTTTCACAGATATGGCAGTTTTTTTTATGCTCCCGCCTATATCCTGGATATTGCAATTTGGGCTACTTATATTTGCATAAACCTGCCCTCAAATTTCATTTAAGCAATTGCAATTGGTTTGTTTTGATCCAGGTTATCCTCTGGGTAACCTGGAAAGAACGAAATTGTAGGATATTCCGTAATAATTTCAAGCCTACTTATGTTATTATTTCTGATATAATTGGACTAATGGGGCACTGGTTAGATTCTCTTCTACCAGGTTTTGAAAAGGAGGATCTGAGGAGCTCTTTGGCCTCTATGAAGGCTGTCTGGGCAGAGAACTTATCTACCTCCTCTGACGCTCCTCCCACCTCCAATGACTCCACTATTCCTACTACTGCTGTTGCTGAAGCGATGAAGCAGTAGCTTGTCTCTTGTTTAAGTTTGAAAACATTATTGCCAACTAGTTGGCTGTCTGTAATATTGGCAAGAACATTGTCTAAGTTATTTTTTTGTGACTGGACCCTTGATTCCCCTGGATTTCGTCCTGGGGATTAAAATCTAATATAAATAACATACCATTGCCAAAAAAAAAAAAATTATCACTCATCAGTGTTTTTCCTTGAATTATAACTGGTTATGATCTCATCTTTTGTGATTGAAAGTTTGGAAGTGTTTAAATATGTAATATCTATATATTCTGTATTGTCGTTGAAGAAAAATAGATAAAGAAATTTATGAATTCATTGACTATTCACCATGGGCATTCAATAGTCCTATGTAATATCTTAATCAGGAAATGTAGTGAACCACAAGACTTGGAATTAAATGGCAAAGACAACTTATGGAGTTAGATATATATACACTGTATCAGATAAGTAGGCATTTGCCATGTGGAGAGAGAGGGAGGGGGAGTCAAGACAACAAGGAATTTTCATTTTTGTAAATTTGATTAGGTCAAATAGGGGGGGGAGAGAAATTCCAGGCATTTTTGAAGAGAGTGTGATGAAAGTTTTCAAACAGAAGAGACCAGTGAAACTTTCAAACATGCCACTACTTGATGTTTATGTCATCTATAGAAAATGCAATGACAGACACTAAAATGAGAATCAAAGATATAATAATAATAGATGCTTAAGGTCTTGTTGTTGATTTGTCTTAAGGTCTTGTTTCCATTTTGATTATGATCATATGCAGGCAATTCCTCTTAAAAGATTGTGGAGATCATTTGTAGAACAAGCTGCTTAAAATCTGAGACAAGTTGTGGACATATAGAGAGAATTCTTATGATTCAAAAAAAAATGTGTATTGAGCTTCTTGTTATTTGAACTCTTTGTGTGTGTTTTTTTTTTACAAACTGGTTTCCTTTATGGATGTATTGGTAGTTATTTTTTCTAAAGAATGGTTGCTATTTGAATTATTTTTTCTTGTTATTCTTTTATAGATGTATTGGTTGTTGTTTCTTTTCTTCTGAAAAGTGTATATTGGTTGCCACCCCTATCCACATCTCATAGAGTAAATATATTATAGTGTTCTTTCTTGAGAAGATGAACAAAGATGACCTTTGCACTTAATGCACAAATTGCTAGAGTTTCTCTTGGACAGATTTGCACCGTAGTATAGCAATTAGCACAAACCACTTCTGTGTATGAAGCGTATAGTCTTTTTTTTTCTGAGAGGATGTAGTGTATATTGTTGTATTCCATAAATTTGAATCATGTTATAACTAGGCTTTCACACTTTCTCCATGAATCGTTAATTTCACCTGGATGTTACATGATTCAGGTTCTGAAATATACCAAACTATCATGTACCCTTTGCATCACATCTTTTTATTTATGAAATCATCTTCTTTCAGCATTACTACATGCACATACATTGTTCTACAACTATTCAAGTTCCATTCCGAAGGTCCTCTATATCTTGTTTATGTGGAGTCTCGCAGCAAGCAAGTAAGAAGTACAACATCTAGGTAACAATGGACACAAAGGTGACTTTAATTTGTGGGCAATATCTTGTAAATAGTTCATCTCTGGCATTCCAGATATGATGATCAAGGGTGTCACTGAAGACTTAGATGCGTGCTCTTTATGAAGAACTAGCTGCATGATAAAATTCCTAGAACCTTTATGGCTGATGCTTGTAATGTGAATAAGCTCGAAGTTGTTTCCTGATATGAACATTTTCGACTCAATCATGCTATTGTTTAACATGTTTATTTACAATGTTTTGGTTTAAATAAAAAGCAATCTTTTTCAAAAAAAATGAAAAAAGATTGGAGGACCCATTAGACTCGAGACCTTGACCTAGACACATTATCTTCATGGGTCTAAGTCTGGGTCTGGGTCTTGATTTTAAAACCCAGACCCTAACCCAGACTCATAAAATAAGATGAGTCTGGGTCTGAGTATAGGTAGACTCGACCCAAACCTGACTCGTTGCCACCCCTAAGTGGGAGTAGTGGCGAAGAAGAGGAATGGGAAAAAGGATAACCATGCTGAAATGATGGAACCTCACACGTGCGGAGACGATGGTATCAACGCAAAATATTTTTATGAAAACGGTAATATATGATATATTAATGCAAAAATCCTTAACTATAAGTACTACCATTAAGTATACAGAACAAAGTTCATTTCCTTTAATAACGGGAGAAAGTCCAAAATGAAGACAAATATTACAGCTTAGGCAAGACCAAAAGGAAAAATTACCAAGTTTCAAGTGACATAACTGAGTTCACAAAATTATAGCCAAGCAAGCAACCAAGGAAATTATACAGATAGAACCAGAGATGCTACAGAAGTGGATAATTTCAACCCATTTGCTGGAGCCACAGGAGGGACATCCAATGTGGGGTGAGCTTGATCCTACTCATACTTGATTTGACTAAGAGATTAGGAGAGAGTGTCCTGTCCAGCTAAAACGTTGCTTGTCCATGAAGAAACCAAAAATAAAATACATTGAAATATTGAGTTAATATTTCTTCCGGAATATCGAAAGATAACATCATTTCTACGCAGCCAAGAAGCCCAAAAAATGGCCAAAACTAAGGAAATCCAACCCTAATAAGAAACATTACACTTAAACACATGATCATAGGAAAAGATCTCAAAATTTGACTTACATCTTAAGAGTCGATTTGCATCAAATAAAAAGAAATCCGAAATAACTCTAGGAGCATTACTGGAATTGTGCAGATATCATAAGACACAGATCCAGTCCATTCCCTTACTTGTAAGTTAACTTTAGAAAGGACTTTATCATGACAAGCCAACCAAGCAAAAACCTTAACTTTCAAAGGTGTTGCATTCTTCCACTTGAATTTTTTAAACAAGGCCTTGTGTCCACCATCATTCAGAATTGTATAGCTACTCTTGATAGAAAATACAAAACTACAAGTAAGATACCATGAATTTTGAACCCCATAAAAAATGGCAGCTTATGATCCTAAAATGTAGTTAGAATTAAAGAAATGTTGTTCAAAATATGGCTTACCCTTAACCATATGTCCCTACCAGCTTTTGTAGAGTACATTTCTTGTTTTTTTTCCCCTAGAATAAAGGTTGAGGAAAAGGTATTTTAAAGGACAATTAGATTCGCAATGATCATGCCAGAATAATATCTTCCTACCATTATTCACATTGCATCTCAGAAAACAAGAAATCAATAGGTAATGTGCTCTGAGTTGCCACCAAAGTGGATAAGAATGCTTAGACGAGATGTCTAACAAAGCATCAAATCCATTATAAAAAAGATATTTGCTTTTAGTAAGATGAGGCCATTTATGAGAAGTATTGCTATCCAATAATTGCTAAATAAGCTTACATTTAATAGCAAAGCAAAAACTTCTAAGATTTATAATTTCTAGTCCATTTTGATGCTTATGCCTACAAATATTATGCCATTTCATGAGTGAAATACCTAAAGGACTACAAGGATTTAAAGTCTACAAAAACCTTTTACGCAATCTATCTATTTCTTTTTCTACTCAAGCAGGTAGATGTAGCACAATAAGATGTTAGGTATGCACTACTGAGAGAATTGAGTTAGGCAGAGTGAGCCTCCCACCAATAGACAAATATTTTGATTTCTAAGATTCAAGCTTCCTTATAAATTTATCAATGACTACAGTATAGTCATTATAAGTAGTCTTTCTATAATGAAGAGGGAGCCTTAAATAAGACAAAGGAAGAGAAGATTAGATACAATCCAACATATTACTACATCTATTGGAGCTTCCCTGTGATTTTATCAATGACTACAGTCCAGACATGTTTGTTTAGACTTGAACTCCACCTCGAGCTCAAATCATGCCAACACAACTAATCTTGAGCTTGTGCTTGGGTAGAGCTCGATTGACCAACTAAGTTGAGCTCAAGCCAAATAAACTCGATTTGGGCTTGAGTAGGCTTGTATGATGGCTAGAATTAGGCTTGTTTAAGGGTTGTTAAAGTAAACATGTTTAATAAAATAAAATAACATTTATCAATTAATTATAACTTAGATTAAATTCAAAACAATATCAATACAAAATTCATTCCAAAAATCAATTTTTCATAATTTAAAGCAAAAGTGCATAATCTAGTGTTTTGTAATTTTCTTTTATAGTTGATATGTGATATTGTATGTGTGTGTATTGCTAAACGAGTATAAATGAGTCGAACCAAGTTATGCACTGCTCTGTTGAAAAAGGACTCAAATGACATATGAATTTTATATATTAAAAATTCAATTTTCAAGATCTAATTATGAAATATTCATCATAAAATAACACATGTGGAAACGTACCTAAATCTATGTAAAAATTGTAAAGGTGTTCTAAATCTTGTGCACGTGAGTCAGGCTTTCAAACCACTATACACTTCCTTTGTCCTTTTGCCTTTCTCAATATAGGGTGAGAGAGAGGCGAGGTAAAAGTATAGAGTTCAAGAAACAAGATCTTTATTTATAGAATGTCTATTTTTCCATATTTCTAATCAGTCTATCAACAAATAGAAATCTAATATCCTTATTTATAGAATGTCTATAAACACGTCCATATCTAACACCCCAATTTTTCCATATTTCTAATCAACTCATCAACAAATGGAAATATGCCAAATGGTCTCTACACAATCAACCCACATCACTTAAAATATCAATAGGCTCAACCTAAAACTAAATAGATTACTTTCAATGAGTCTAATCACAAAATAACCTATAATACTTTAATAGATTTTATATTGGTTCAGATTTTATTGGATTTTAAACCAGCAATCTCCTACTTGAGTCACACATAAAATTAACAACTAAAACATTAAAACTTTATGAGCTCAAAATGGTTATTTAAATAAAGACATCTTACAATCCAGTCCATCAACTGTACTAACATAGGATTAAAGAGGTTTTCATTACTTTAGATATAATTCAACCTACAATGGTCATTAATGGTGTAATACCTGTGTCCAGATTATCCAGAATAAATGTAGTTATGTTCTTGTAATTTGAATAATTAGCTTAATGATGTGGATTTATGTTGTACTCTCTGCAATTTATTGGTAATTATCTCTAGAATATTTCCTCACTGTGTGGTTCCTTGACATTTTGTAACCCACATGTGTGTGTGGGGGACCATAATGGGAGAAGTCAGCTCAGTACAGTGCCCACTGTCGTTCACCGTGTACCTTTCCCCTGCTTGCAGCCTTGCACCATACCCCTCGTCGATTTGCTAGGATCTTCGGCCCTTGTCGTTGACAACGACGATAAGAGGATGGCGACCATATAAGGGAGAATGGGAAGGCATTGGGACGAAGATAGGAGGAAGAGAAAGAGATTTGGGGAGAGAACTAGTGAAGAAGAAAAGGGAGGTAGAGAAAGAAGGAGACTGTTCGTCGATGGTGAGAAGAGTCGTTGGAGACCTCAGAGCTCGGATGACACTAAGAAGAGGGCGAAGGCTGCCATAGGAGAGAGGGATCGCCAGATATCCACTTTGTGTACACATTCCTTTTCTCTGTTCCTCTCTTAGTTTAAGCTTTAGATTCTTGATGAATGTTGTGATTTTAGTTTAAAAAGCATGGATTTGAGTAGATTAGAGTAGAATCATGGATGAATGTTGATTCTAAAATTTTTCCATGATTTATCAAGAGTTTTAAAGTGATTTTCGAGATTATGCTACAGTTGCTTAAGATGAGTTATTTTAACTTCTGACTTTGTATCTCAAGCTATATTTCATGGCTTTTAATGAATCTTTTCTCAAATAAAAGTAGATTTGGCATGTTAGTAGTGAAATTTTCTTGTAGGTTTTGTGGCTCATCGGAGGTGGGTCCGCTTAAGGCCCCAACTCCAATGAATGATTGTCATAAGGCAGAGGTCAAGTTTCAGAAATCGCTTGGAACAACATACCAAAATGGTTCGGTATGTTGAATCAGGGGATTTTGGCAAACCGTTAGATTCTAGTCTGCCGAACCAAGGTCCTGAGCTACATTCAGATTTTGGGACATTTTGGCATACAAAAAGATATCAGTCTGCCAAAATAGGTCCCTAGACTATTTTTCTAAGTTTTTCAAAGAATTACAATAATGCTTAATATGTGTGTTTGGCATGTTTGTTTAGTAAGAATTCCTTGTGATTAAAGTAAGATTTATAGAAAAGCAGATTCAGAAAAAAAAAAGTTGTTTTATAGAAGTGATTTCCGTAATGGAAAAGATTTAAAAAAGAGATTTCAAAGAAAGACGCATGATTTCAGAAGTAGATTTCTGAGATTTCTGTGTAGATCTACGTAGTGGTAGGGCAGTGGCCTTGGGATTCATGACCCAACTGATAACAGCCACTGTTCGAAATCGTAGATACGGAGGTTAGAAACTTGGGTGGAAGAGTGTAACATCTGTCCCTAATTATCTATATTAGTGCAAATCATGGAATAATTGTGATATTTGTGTAGTATGGTTTATTAATGGATAATTATAGTGTTTTTGGCCCTATGTGTGTTGTCCTCTTTATGTGTGACTATGTTGGCTTGGTTTCCCTAGTTGAGTGGCATGCTAGCCTGTTGTGGCTTCTATGTGTGTGTATGGAATTCTGGTTGGCTTCTAGTCAAATTATGCATAGTGACCATAACACATGCCTTCTTTCTTCTCCTTCTTCTTTTTCCTTTCTTGGACTCACGAGCCTACACCACTCATCCCGTCTCCTCCTTGCCAGTGGTGGAGAGCTATTGGTAATTGACGGGATTCGAGGGTGGTAGGGGATGGGAGAAGATAAAGGGAGGTGGAGGCCATGGCTTTGGGGCATCTAGAGCACGAGCCAGAGAGGAGGAGGAAACCCGAGTGCGAACTGAGCCGGAGAGTGAGGACTAGAGGAGAAGAGTGTGGTTGGAGCTTTGTCGAAGGATCAGGGAGTCTGAAGCTCGCAGGAGGGAAGGAAGAGGTTCGCCAGTGAGGTGTGTAGCTCGCTAGAGAGGTACGTGTCCCTCATCCCTCTTCATTTATGTGATATGAGTAATGGGTAAAACAATGATGAATAAAGCATGATAAAATCATGGAAAATGTGGAAATGGGGTGAATGAATAGAAATGCATGCCTAAGAGCGATTTATGCCATGTTTGTGATTTATGATAATTTATTATGGATTTCTGGTAGCCGAATGTGTTATGTGCTATAGTAGTGTTTACTGAGCCTTTTGTGTTTATGATTTTATTCTGAGAGCTATGGTTTGTGGATTTGGATGAAATTTGTCCCAAAAGGTAGTAGACTTAGAGCTCTACATTTGTTGAATTTTGTGAGATTTGTAGTTCACCGAAGATTGGTCCGCCGACGACTCCCATTCTAACGAATAAGAGGCCTAGGGCTTGGGGTGTTTTTTTTAGAATGTGCACAATTTAGTATGCCGAATTTGGTTCAATATGCCATTTTTCTATCAGTTTGGCCCCAGATACTTGTTTCGAATGACTGAAATGTATCAGTGTACCATTCCAGTGAATTTTGGACGATTGTTACGAAATTCATTCGACTGTTCTAGGTCTCTGAACCAAATATGGTCTGCCATTTTGGTTCGGTATGCGGAACCAGAGTTCAGAACCTTAATGATGAGATTTTGATTAATGATGATTATGAATGGGTTTTCCTGTGGTTTTAACTTCTATTTAAGAGTATTCCACATAATGAGATTTTGGATCATGAGAAATGATTTCCACGATAAAGAATGAATTTTTGAGGAGTTTTGGGGCATGAATCCCATGTTTATGAAATGTGAATGTTTTTAAATGATTTATGGAATATGAGATTTTGATGGAATCCCCCTGTAAGTGGGAGGATGATATATGGAATGTGGTTTCTTGTAATAAAAGCATTTGAAAGTGGTTTTTAAAGAAAACCGCATGTTTTGAAAAGTGGATTTTTGTGTGGTTTGAGGCCACGTGGGTTTAGTATCTACAACCTTTAGGGGTATGAGACTTCAATGGAACCAGTTATCAGATACGACTGTGGTTACTAAGGCTTGGGGTGGTTGAAAGAGACCGGAGTATCCCATATGAGCTGGTGTTGGCTGGGCCTAGAGGTGGAAAACTAGGTGACCGAACACCAAGAGACGTTAGGAAAAGACGTATCCCCATGCATTTGAGATGAAAATGAAATTTGAGGCTTGTAGGCCGAGGCAGTGTCCTCTCACATGGGAAAGTTCATCGCAGCATCGAAGTAGGGTAAGGGTTGCAACTTTACCAACTGCTTGTGTGTTGAGTCGCCTCTGATCAAGGTGACAATATTGAAAATGAATGTGAATGAGTATGTGATTATGAATTAGAACCAGACTGTGTTTTGGTTTGAGGTTTTAGCTAGGTTCCGGTAAGAGTTGAGACTCGAGGTTTTAGCCAGTTGTCAACCAATGTGTGTTGAGTTTTGAGCCATGGGTGGCCTTGTGATTTTAGGCTAGATCTAGTCGAATATATGGTTTTTTCGAAATGCATAAGCATTGAAAATGCATGAGATTTGAATAAAAAATTATTTGAAATGACATAGTTTAAAAAGATGATTCTTGAGTTTGTGAAATGGTTTTATAACTAGTAGATATTAGAATTTTCTTGTAATTTTCCGTGATTAAGTGTGTACTGGGTGACTTAGATATCACTCACGCGTATTTTATTTTTTGTGTTTGATTTTCAGGTGCGTAGTTGGAGTGCAGTTCGATCACCGATGCTTGAGTTTCAGAGCCACTAACCGCACATCGTTTCTAGGTAGTAGTCTTTCCCTGATTATTTTAATTGTTGTAAATTGTGATAGTTAGGGATGATGCTTTGTTAGGCAGCGTCTGTTCGGCGAGGGTGTTACAAAGAGACTGGGTTCCTCAGAGGGATTGGTGTTAGTTGAGTCGGGTAATATAACCAGAGTGCTCAAACACCAATAGACGTTGGAAGAATGCATCTTTGTACAATGAGAAGAGAAAAGAGAAAATATTAGTGAGGTCCGTTGGCCGAGACAATTGTGTGCCTATATGAAAACCTTTACCATAGCAGTGTAGAAAGTTAAGGTTGGTGTCTCTCCGACTGCTTATGGTCAGGTCACCTCTGATCAATGGCACCATAAAAGATTTTTAAATTAGAGATTGTATGATAGTTTCAAGCTAGAATCGAGCTGAGTTTTTGGCTTCTGAGTTTTAATCAAATTCTTGTTGAGATGAGAACATTGTTTTAGGACTAGTTTCAGCCAAAGAGACGTGTTTTAGCCAAATTTGATATTTGAGATTTGGGTTAGAGTCTAGTCTACAATTGTTTCTAGAAAAACATTAGAATAGAGCATGAGATTTTAAAACAGGAATAGAAAGTATTTGAGAAAAGCATGTAGATTTCTTGAAAGATTTAGGAAAGAAATTTCTTAAAGACATATTTTGTGGAGAATTTCCAGAGTTTTGTTATGGTTTTGAGAACCCAGAGTATAGCTTTGAAAGTGTTTTCCATTGTATTTTTTGGTGGACACATACTGAGTGACTTAGAAGTCACTCATGCGTGTTTTTGTAATGTTTTGTTTTCAAGTGCTTAGTTGGAGTGCAGTCCAGCTTGGTATCCTTAGACAAGAGCTACTAGTAACACACAGGTTTTGGGTAGTTAGTAGCTTAATTTTCTTTTTAGTCCAGTTAATCCTAGTTAGTAGTGCAATTTCTGTAGCGCCCATTTGGGAGGTGTCACAAATGGTAATACAACCAGCGATATGAATCAAGTGTGGATGTGTAGCATGGAATTTAGACGAAATGATCTAAACATGACTATGTTCAACTAGTCTAACCTTTAGTAAGATTAACATAAATATCTGGAATGTAATTAACAAAAATCTTTATTTCTGAAGAAAACAATGTCTATTATAATAGAGCATTCAAACACAAACTCCCTCTAAACCGATACATCGTCAAATGATGCAACACCCATATGAGCCACATGTTTATGAAAGGCTTTAAGTAGTACTCCTTTAGTAAGTGGATACACAATCATAAAGTTTGTCCCAATATGTTCTATAAACAATTGATCATTCTGGATTATTTCTTTCACAACATGGAACTTAATGTATATATACTTAGACTTTGATGAGCTTCTGTTATTATTGGAATATAGCATCGCAAATTTATTGTCACAATATAGCTTGAATGGTCTTCAATTCCATCTACAATCCATAAACTTGTGACCTTTAGTCATATTCCCTAATTGGATGTCTTATAGCATGCTATATAATTAGCTATTATAGTAGAATGAGTTGTAAGTGTCTACTTGACACTTTTCCATGATATAGCTCGACCTGCTAACAAGTATACATAGCCTGAAATGGATCTACGACTATCTTGGCATTTGATGAAATCGAAGTTAGAATACCCAATGATCTCCAACTGATTCAATTTTCTATACACAAGTGTAGAGTCTTTAATTCTTTGTAAATATCGCATGACTTAATAGCTTTCTAATGATCCTTACCTAGATTGCTTAAATATTTACTTAACATGTCGATAATGGACATGAAATCCAAACACGTACAAACTTGAACATATATAAAACTCCCAACTACTGAAGTATATAGAATCTTCTGCATTTTCTTATGTTCAAAATCATTCTTAGGGCGTTGTTTGCGACTAAACTTGTCTCTCTTAACTATAAGGATATTTCCTGGCTTGCATCTACTCAAGCTGTATCTTTTAAAGACTTTTTCTATATAATTCTTTTGTGATAATCCAAGAATACTTCAGGAACGATCTCGAAGTATTTGAATTTCTAAAACAAAAAAAACTTCACTAAGATCTTTCATCTTAAATTTGTTTGAGAGAAATTTCGTGATCTCTTTAAATAAGGCCATATAATTAGTGGTAAGAAGTATGTCATTAACATACAAGACGAGGAAAATATATTTACTTCTACTAAACTTATAATATGCACAATCATCTACCAAATTCATCTCAAACCAAATGAGATGATAACTTGATAAAATTTGTGATACCATTGACAAGATGCTTGTTTTAAACTATAAATGGACTTTTTAAGTTTGTAAATCATTTTCTAAGCATCACCTAATGCAAAGTGTTCTGATTGGACCATATAGATATCACCTCATCAATGTCAACATTGAGAAGTACCGTTCTTATGTCCATTTGGTATAACTTAAGGACAAAATGAGCAACTAATGCCATAATAATTTGAAAATGGTCTTTTGATGAAACTGAAGAGAAAGTATCTTTATAGTCAATGTTTTTCCTTTAAGTAAAACCTTTAGTAACAAAACGAGCCTTATATTTTCCACATTGCCTTGCGAATTCCTCTTGGTTTTAAATATCCATTTGAAACCAATGGGTTTTGCATCTTCAAGCAATGGGACAAGATCCAAACGTTATTGTCCTTTATAAATCTAAACTCATCATTGTTGAAATTTATCCACTTTTGAAAGTTAGAACTCTTGATTGCTTGATAAACGTTGATTGGATCGTCATCTATCAAATCATCATATACTTGATGTTCTCATAGAAATACGATGTAATCATCTGAAATCGCACTTCTCTTCTCTCTAGTGGACCTCCTAAGTGGCATTGGCTCTTAAAAAATTTGAGTTTATTCTACTTGAATGGAGAGAGGATCAACAATGTCTTGCTCTAAATTTGCCTCTTAAACAATGTCAAGAATTAATTCTTGATCATTATCAATAGTAATTGTAGGAAAAGGAATAAATTTCTCTTCAAAGACTATATTTTTACTCTTATCTTCCCCTTAAAATCTTACTTCATCAAGAAATCTAGCATTACCTGTCTCAAAAAATGACCTAGTAATGGGATTATAAAACTTAAAGGCCCTAAACCTCTTAAAATATTTAATAAAGTAGCAGCTAACAGTCTTAAAGTCCAATTTCTTTTCATTAAGCTTGTAAGGTCTAGCTTAAGCTGGACAACTCTACACATGAAGATGTCTCATGTTGGGTTTCTTTCCAACCCATAATTTATAGGAAGTTTTAGCAACTACCTTGGTACTTTGTTTAAAATGTAAGCTGTAATCTTAACTGTCTTGCCTCAGAGAGATTCTGATAAGGTAGAATGACTAATCATACTTCTCACTATGTACTTAAGTGTCCCATCATGGCTCTCGGCAACACCATTCATGACTGTAGAATCAGGTATGGTGTATTGGGAGATAATACTACATTCTTCTAGAAACTTGACAAACAAACCAGGACGTTGTTCCCTAGATCTATCATATCTATCGTAGTATTCACCACTACGATTAGATCCAATGATTTTATTTCTTTTGTTGAATTGATTTTCAACATTATTTTAAATTGTTTGAACCCATTCAAGACCTGTGATTTCTTATGAATGAGATATAGGTAGTCATAATGTGAATAGTCATTTATGAATGTAATAGAGTATTATTGACCATTCAAAGATGTCGTAAAAAATGATCGATAAATATTCGTATGTATTAGTTTTAGGACATTTGAATACCTATTGGCACCTAATCTCCTAATATTAGTTAGTTTTCTCTTAATACATTTAATGCAATTTTGAAATCTGTTGAGCCTAAAGAAGCAAGAATTCCATTCGACACAAACGTCTCTATTCGTTATTTAGAGTTATGACCTAAGCACTTATACCATAGTAAAGTAGAATACAAGGTTTCATTATAAGACGTTATTGTATCAAGTAAATATAAATTATTATTATTATTAATCAAAGAATCGGTACCAATAATATTAGAATCTTGAAAAAAAGACTAAATTTCTCAATTCAATAAAGACAAGAATAACCAAATTTATTCAATATTGAATAGAAATCAAATTCCGCCTAAAAGACGGTACAACATAATTCTCTTTCAAATCTTAATAACAAACAGTTTATAATAATAATCTAAAATGACCAATCCACTTCAACTTTATTGTCGTCATTCACAAAAATGTATCTTTTGCCATCACTTGGTGTTCGACAATTTAGATAATCCTATATAGATACACTTATGTGAGTAGTTGCACTAGAATCTATCCGTTAAGTGTGTCTAGATATAGAAACTATATTAATTTCGGAACAAAGCAAAGCAAAAGATGTAAGATCGATTGGCTTATCTAGAGGGAGGTGAATAGAGAATTTTAATTTTAATTATTTACTTTTTCAAATTTAATTTTGAGTTAAACAATATGAGGTGTTTTAATCAATTAAAACAAGCAACAACTATACAATCACATAGATTTGAAAGAAAAACTATTTTCATGCACAGAAAGGAGATGAGAGAAATTGAATACTCATGCAATTTATAGTGGTTCAACCAAAAATCTCGGTTTAGTCCACTCCTCAAGACTCTCTTGAGATTTTCCATTATACTTTTAAAATAAACACTTACTCGTGTTGGCTGTCCCACCTAGACATGTCAAATGGATCATGTCGTGTACCTATCGCGTCGTGTATAAACGTGTATACTATACATATATGTTAAACCCAAACACGACCTATTTAATTATCGTGTATCTAATACTAAACTCAAACATGAATTGTCTGTTAGCGTGTATACACGACATGACCCGTTAAGTACACGTTTAAGTGAATCATGTCATTTTGACACGATAATGATCCGATTGACACAAGTACACGTTTATTGTACGGTTACACGTTTAATACAAGATTACACGTTTAGTATACGTTTAACATTTACATGTTTTGTACACGTAAAAAAATCAAAGACAAATCAATAAATCATGAAACCAATCATTCAACAATATTTCACATGTTCCATTGTTCCATATGTTAATATCATAAGTCTACAACATATCATAAACATTCACTATTCAAAATAATGAAAGTTATAATCTATATACATGGTTAGGTGACGTGTACTTATCATGTTTTTTATCTTAGACACGAAAACGACCTGTTTAATAATCGTGTCTACCGGATAGACACGATAAGTACACGAGACATGATAAGGGTAAACCTAAATATGGTTATATCGTGT
>JAMKQA010069977.1:0-15579 GCA_024699735.1 Posidonia australis | reverse complement strand
GGGGAATGAATCCCAAGTGTAGTTTTATAGAAAGTTATTTCAAGGATTTAAACCAAGTTTTGCATATTAGGAAACAAGTTTTCTCTGGTTTTATTGTGCTTGCTTGTAGTTGGGTGTTTTGGGGGCGCGTACTGGGTGACTTAGATGTCACTCACGCGTACTGTGTGTGTTTCAGGTGCAGACCGTGTGAAGCCAGTTTCCGGTGCAGGAATCGGAGTTTCTAGTCGTGCATCGAGATCCTAGTGGTGAGCCTGGTTACAGTCTTTTTATTCTGTGATTTGTGTAATTAGGCTTGTGATGTTATTGTTTGGTAGCGTGCCCGGGTTCGGGGCGTTACATATAAGCATTGGATTTGCATGATTTCTATTTCATTGGAAATTTGACTCAAAGATAGTTGTTTTGGTAGCTTATTTGTAAATTTTCGTGGCCTGTAGAGATACCAGTTATCATACAAAGATTAAGAACCCATTCAGTTAGGTCAATCTTAGTTTCATAGCTTCAATCATGTATATCTTGAATTATATGTATTGGATTTGAATGATTTTTCTTCCATGTCAAGGAAGAATTATAAATCTTCATTTTGATATATTATTTGTCATTTCAAATGACTTGTGGAGAGAACAGTAAGGCTGACAAGTCAAGTAACCCGTCTGGTTGTTCTACTCTGTAACAAGGTGCCATGCCAGATTGGGTCTTTAAGCTTTAATCTTGCATATCATGAGATATGAGTGATAGATTGACCTGATTTTTCTTGCATTTGAAAGTAGACTCAGAGATCTTTGTTTTGGTAACTTATTGTAAATTTTAGTAATCTTTAGAGACACCAGTTGATGTGCAAAGCCTAACAACCCATTCAGGAAGCTAGTTTGAGTCTTAGAGCTTCTAGCTTGTATAACTTGGACTATGAGTATTGAATTTGAATGATTTTTGTGCCATTAGAAAGTAGATTGAAAATATTTGTTTTGGTGGATTAATTTAATTTTAATAGCCTATAGAGATGCCAATTATCTGTAGAGATTAAAGACTCATTTAGTTAGGTCAGTTTGAGTTTCAGAGTTTCAACCATGTATATCTTGAATTATAAGTATTGGATTTGAATGATTCTTTTCCCATATGAAAGTACACTTAGAAATCTATGTTTTGGTATATTACTTGCAATTTGTCATGACTTGTGGAGGAATTGGTGAAGATTCTAAGTCAAGCAGTCTAAAACTGATTTCTATTCTGGAATGATAATGCCTGGGGCGTGTGCCGAATGTACGTGTAGCATGTGCGAGTTTCCCAGGACTTTGTTAATGAAATAAAATAATTGATACAGATTAAGATTTTATCCTTGTGTGTTTTCTATATTGAGAATATTTAGAAAAAGAAGTTTTGAAAGAGATCGCATGGTTTAAAGAAAAATTTCCTTGAATTATAGTTAGGATTTTCCAAAAAGATTCATAAAGTGCTTAAATGATTTTATATATATATAAAAATATAGTGGTTTTCAAAGATTTTTGATAAGGAACTATTAGGATTGACATAGTGTTCCTTTGCGTGGTATTATAGTGCTATCTTCAGAAATAGTTTTCAATCATTTCCAAAAGGGTTTGGAAAAGAAATGCATAGATTTGCAAAAGTTTTGAAAGAATCAAATTTAAGAGAAAATTTCCTGTATTTCAGTAAAGATTTTCCAGAATCATTCTGGTTTAGAAAAGAGCTTTAGGAAGTATTATTTTCAGAAAAAGAATAGTTTTATAGAAATGTTTCTATAATAGAAAGATTTAAAAAAAGAGATTTTAGAAAAGAATTTCATAAAGAGATTTCAGGAAAAAAAATTCTGAATAGAAGAATGGTTTAGAAAAGAGATTTCAGAGTTTTAAGTTTGCCCTAAGTAAAAGAAACTGGAAGCCAAAGAGTTACTGCTGGTTGGGCCGTGTACTCAGTCAGGCGAGTGATGTTAGCTAGGCTAGGTGAAGTAGCTAGAGAGCTCTCACTAAGCCAAGTCGGATAACTCGAGAGCTCATGATGGGCTAGGCAAAGTCACCGATGCTTGCAACACCAAGACAAATTAGTGGGACATCGTGAGGAGACGTATCCCCGTGCAATGAGAATAGAAAAGAAAAAAGAAATAATGAGGCTTGTTGGTCGAGACAGTGGTATATCCTACACGGGGACTTTCACCGTGGTAGTGTAGGAGATTGAGGTTAGTCCCACTTTTTCCGTTTGTGGCCAAGTCACCCTTGATCAAGATGACCCTAGAAAAGAGATTTTAGAAAGTTTTCAGATTTGAGAAAGAGATAGTTTTGGGCTAGGGTCGAACTTGGTTTTTGTTTTTGAGGTTTAGCTAGAGTCTAGCCCAAATGAGACTAGTGTTTTGAGACTAGTTCCAGCCTAGATTCGTGATTTAGTCAGATTTGAGATTTGTATTTTAGACTGGAATTTAGTATAAGAATGATTTCCTAAAAAGTATTTCAGAGAAGCATGAGATTTAAAAGCAGAAAGAAAGTTTTTTTTTAAAATGCATGATTCCATAAGATTTCTTGAAAGACTTATAGAAGTTTTACTCAAAGTTTTGGTTCTAGTGAGAACCTAGATTGGAGATTTGTAGAAAAAAAAAATTCTAGAAAGCATTTAAAGGAGCTTGTTCTGGTTTTGAAAACCTAGCTTATAATTTTATTGAAATTTCAGAGTTGTGAGTTGTGCCAATTTTGAGATAAGATTGTTTGTTGACTAAGCAGAGACTCGATGTTAGTGCGGTACTCTCCAGTGGTTGTGGACTTGATTTGGAAAGAGCAGTCATTTCAAGTATACATAAAGTTTTTGAAAATCATACATATGGTTTTAAAAGTTAAGAGCATGGTTTTAAAAAGAAAGGAAAAGAATAGTTTTTTTTAAAGACAGAAAATGCTTTTGAAAGTTAAGATGATTTGAGAAAGAAAGAAAAGATTAGATTTCAAAGATATGATTTCAAAAGTTAAGTTGCTTGTAGGGCAAAACAATGTTGCCTGTGATTGTGTGTGGCATCCAGGAGAGATGCTAGAATAGTGTGTGTTTTAGTAGGGTGTGTGCTGAGTAACCTTTCAGTGATCACTGATGTGTGCTTTTGTTAGTGTTTTCCCAAGTATAAGATAGGAGTAGAAGTTACTAGTGCACATGAAGTTGGAGTCAATCGACCACACATCAAAGATTTTGAGTAAGTGTTTAGTTTAATTTAATTTAGTTAATAGTACTTTTATTGATGTCGCATAATATTGGATTTAGTTTTAGATGCAAGTGATTATGGCAAGTAAATAAATACAAAAACAAAATAGTAGCTAGATTTGGATAACGACTCTAGGTTGGGTCGTTACACTGGGAATATCAATGTCCAATGTTGGATGCGGGATTGGCCACGTTCAACACTTCCAATGTGGTTTCTTTCCTATTTTGCTAATGTGTGAGTATTTTGGTTTCTTATTTATCACTGGATTGATGTTTTGTGTTTTCCTGTGGAAGGTGATTTCAAATAATTTTCAAATAATTTTTGGAAAAAATATTGAATGATTTGAAAGATGATTTTCTAAAGGATTTGAAAAGAAAAGGGGTTGCATAGTCTTGCGGATTCTAGTGGTAGTTTTTCCGTGTAATGTTATAGTAATTACTGAGATGATTTTCCAAATAGTTTTCAAAAATGGTTTCCAAAAGAATTTTAGAAAAGAAATTGTATGATTTGCAAAAATAATGGAAATGATTTTTGAGATTTCATGGGACCGAAGCTTTTCGTCGACAGACTAGAGACGATTGATACCCTTAGATAATCAAGAGTCAATTGCTAGGGTGAGGTCTATGGTTTTTCATGATTTTGAGAGGAACCACAGGACCATAGGATCGTACTGATAGACTAGGAACGATTGATACCCCTAGAGGGTCAGTTACGAGTCTGAAGTCGTGGTTGTCAAGTTTGAGTCTGAGGATGGAACCTTGTGGCTGTGGTTGTAGTACTACAGGGCTTGGAGTATGGGAGACTCAGATTATCCTTAGTACTAATGTTAGCTGAGTCTGGGGTTAGAGTTCCCAGGTACTCGAGCACTAAGGAGCATCAAAAGGACGCACCCCATGAGTGTTAGATATGATGTGATATAGTGAGGTTGCGATCGAAACAGTTGAACTCCTGCACAAGGTAGTTCACTGTGGCAATATAGTTGAGAGAAGCCAGAGTTTTCAACAACTTCTTGTGGCTGATCAATCAACTGTGGCTAAGGTGATGTGACGAATTTGCACATTAGGTACATGTGTTGTTTGTGCCAGTTTTGACTTGGTTGTGGCTTGCTGAGAATGCATGAAGAGTTTTCAAAGCTACACGTGATTTGAAAGGAAAAGAAAATAATGATTTTGAAATGCATGTTTTAAAAAGAATTTGTATTTATGTGGCAACCAGTGGTTGTCTTGTTGTGATTTTGTGGTTTGTGACGTCGTTTTAAAATTATCAATTTGAGGTGATTTTCCTTGATAAGTGGGACATTGTGTGGGTGTTTGGTATTCTCGTACTTTGAGATTTATAAAAGTTCTTGCTAGACTTGGTTGGGTTCTAATGAGGTCCTCGGGTTGGTTTTCCTAGTTTTATTTTCAATTGTATTTTAGGTGGGTGTGTGCTGAGTGGCCCTTTTAGTGGTCACTCATGTATGTTTTGTTTGTGTTTTCACAAATACAGGTGTAGGAGTAGGACTAGTGCATATAGAAGGGAGTCACCCAACCACACATCAAGGGTTCTAGTAAATAAGATATTGTTTAAATTATTTCTGTTAATTCTATCGTTTATTAGTGATTACGTTTGGATTTGAAAATTGGTGAAAAAAATAAATTATTAGGGTGTGACATTGAGGTGTTACATTGCAACTATGCCATGAGAACTTTCTCCACTAAACTTGAACGAATCTTCAAGTTAGCAAGCATTGCATTCTCCTTTTTTCTCCATAAAAGGTTTCCATTGAACAAAATCTTCTACTAACTTCCATTCCTAGATCATCATGTGAGAAACTAATCCTTCCCATTTCCTACTTAAGGCATTTACCACTTTATTAGCCTTACCTGAATGGTAAGAAATACTAATGTCAAAGTTCTTCAAGAATTCCAGCCATCTACGTTGTCTCATATTTAAATCTTTCTGAGAAAATAAGTATTTCAAATTTTAATGATCGGTGAACACCTCAAATTGTTCCCCATACAAGTAATGATGCCAAATCTTTAAAGTAGGAAACATTGCTACCAATTCCAAATCATGGATTGGGTAATTCATTTCATGTGGTTTGAGTTGTTTTGATGCATAAGCTATCATCTTATCATGTTGCATCAACACATAGCCCAAATCTAAATTTGAAGTATCACTATAGATGACAAAACTTCCACTGCCTAATGAGAGTGTCAAAACTAGTGCAGATGTTAACCTCCTCTTCAGTTCCACAAAGCTGTCTTCACACTTTTGGCTGCATAATCTTCAAGGGACCATAATCCTGAAAGGGTGGTGCATGTTCTATTAGATAACTTTTGGCTATCATAAGAGAATATCCTGCATGCTTATTTTTTGTGGGACATTGTTTGTTTACTTATTCAAAAAAATTGGAATAACATTGAAAATTCTGGAATAAAATCCATAGGTTAAAATGCAATATTCCAAGGTAAAAATGGAATAATATCCAAAACTCAAACTAAAGAGCATGCATAGGAGATCAACAAGGGAAAAAATTAGTAGGTTAAAATGCAATATTCCAAGGTTAAAATGTAATAACATCCAAAACTCAAACTAAAGAGCATGCATAGGGGATTAATAAGGTGAAAAATCAATAGATTAAATGCAAACCCTACTATTGTGTTTGCACAGAAGTAGTGGTTGAGGGAGTACTGTGTTCCACGATAGTGATGTGCGACACACTCTATTGGTCGAGGAGCAAGGAGTAGGCAGTGTTGTTCTTCGTCTTCCTCTTCACTTCTTCTTCATGGGCGGTAGGAGAGTCTATTGTTTGTTCTTCTTCATGGGCATTTATAGGAACATTGAATTCTCTCCAACATTCCCATGGCATTTTGGTAAATAAACTTTGGTTTGATTGAAATTACATGTAAAAATGAGGGGTATCTTGGACATTATGTAGCCAAAATCTAAATGCATCCTACAAGAGTTGTCGAAACTAGCTCTAGTTTTGCTTTGTTTTCTACAATGTTGGGAGCAAAGAATTTGTAGAAGAGTGCTCTCCATGAGTGATGTTTGTTTGGAGAATTTAGATCTCAATGGGAGCCGAAGTTAGGGGAGCCAAAAGGGTCGATTAACAAATGCATCCATAGATTCCAAATACAAATGTGGTCCTAAACAGATCCTAATACAGATAATCTCTTTATAACCAAATACAGAAAATTGAAAATGTATTTATCCCAATAGTTGTGCCCAATAGTTGTGGACCTTTGTATGAGGAGTACGGATCAAATTTTATTAATCTTTTGTTTTCTTATCTTTCACAGATAGTGATGTGGGCAAGCTGACATGTTAGAGATTCTCTTATAATTTGCATCAATAAAAATTATTTTGCAGTAGTGTGGACTCATAGTTAGTTAACAAAGTTCCAACAAATAAAAATAAGGAAGCCAGCTAATGTGTGATCTTTCAACTATATAAATGTAGTGTTTAGGTTGAAATGGAAACTGAAATGGAATGAAAAAAATCTATTCTGATGTTTGGTACAAAAATAACTTTAGAATAACCATAGCAATAGAATTTCCTTAGGAATTAAATTCCCATTAAATATAGAAATTTCATTCCTTCCCAAGAGGTAAGGAATTTGATTCTCATTCCACTAGGAATCAAGATTTTTAAAAAACCCAACACCTTACACCTCCTCCCTTGTCTGCTCCCTTTCTTCCTTGACTCACCTCCCTCCTCTAATTTCCTCCCTCCTTTGTGGCCTCCCTCTACGGCCCCCCTCCCTCTGAGTCCTCCTCAATCCTCCGCGCTATCCTCTTTCATGGTCGTCCTTCTCCGTGGTCATCCTCCTTAAGCCTCCTCTGACGGCCAACTATTTAAGTACAACTGTTTGAAAATGAACTCATTTTTCCTACTCCAAGATGAAGTATGTGAGCTTTGGTCTTTTAACTTGTCATTATCTCTTCAAGAACACATCAGTTTCGCAAGCTTGTTTGAGTTTTTTTGGAATGATCTTCCATTAATTTGTTGGAAGAAGTTGTGAGAGAGCTAGTAGCTCTATGGACATGCTTTCTAGATCTCTATCACGATCCTTTGCCCTTGGGAGTAAATCGGTCTATGGATGTCATGTCCCACATTTTCCACGATAATTTAAAATAAATTAAAATACAGAAAAATTAAAGCTAAACAGAAAATATGTAACTACCAAGAACCTCTGTGTGTGGCTAGGAGACTCCAGACTATACGCACTACGTTAAACTTCTGCATGCCTGCACCTACAAACCAAAACAACAAGGAAAACACATGAGTGACAAAAGTCACCCAATACACATCCCAAGGAAAACCACGGAAAACAAAACTATAATATATTTTTCTTTTAAATTCATTTCGCAAATCATTTTCTCGAAACCTCACAAACTAAGTCTGCACCAACCAAAACCACAACCAAGACTCTACCAGCCTAAAACCACAAGCAAAGGCCATCAATGGCCAAAACCATACATAGTGAGTCGGGAAGTCCGATGCCAGGCAACCAAACGCTGGCCACACGTAGTCCACCAAAGAGCGACCATGGCATTCTACAGTGCCATGGTGAAGCCACCCTGTGTAGGAGCAATCACCGTCCCACGATTCTCCCTACCTAGAGAACCCTTAAAAGCCAACCCTTCCATGGGAAGGCTATCCTGTCTCTCAAGATGCTACCAGCTACGGGGTACGTGTCCCACCTGCACTAGCCACCACAGGGTACACCTCCTCACGACATCCTCCACACATGGTACTCAAGAGGGAGTGTCATACCTCCACACTCGACAACACCCGAGCCTCAGCACTCATAGCCACAACAAGAGTATCATACCTCTCTGTCATGCCATAAGACACCTCAATCCGTGAACCACAACCCTAGCCTCAAGACGACAGTCAAGGAGTCTCATATCTCCAGGTCCCAACGTCCCTCAGCCTCAGGTATCTCGACCTCCGACCTCAACTAGGATGTCTTGCCCGACCACCCGAGAATGTCATCACATTCCCTAGTCCCGACGGTATGATCCCACACTGTCTCGGTCCACACATAGAAAATTAGGAAAACCATTTTCCAAAACAGGCCAACTTTCTCTTTAAAATCCACTTTCCAAAATCATTTTCATATCTTTGAAAATTCCACCAAAACCACAGCAAACAGCACAGTTGTCCCGAGGGACTACCACTGATGGCCCACAATCCCATCTCAATGGGACAAAACAAACTAATCCGGAAAACCCTCGGAAATCAGATTTTACAAACGCATTTGGGCGCAGATTCAACATGCCGAAAATAGGTTCAATATGCCAAAATCCCTGGTTCGATAGGCCGATCTAGATCGATCGATCGAATCAAGTCAACAGTTAACACTCAGGTCGAATTCGGTATACCGAAAATGGTTCGGTCTACCAAAATTCACTAATTCGATCGACCGTCCAAAATCGAACGACCGAACTTCGACTAAAGGACCAAACTGATAGAAAAATGGTACACCGAAATAGTTCGGTATGCCAAATTCTACGAAAAAATAGAAAACGGTCCAAACCCTACGATCCGAAATCGCCCCAACTGGAACCTCCGATCGGACCTCCTAAACAAATACCAAAAATCTTGCATAAAACATAAGATGTAGATCCTCGAGTCTACTCCAAATCCCAACAAACAAAACTAAAATTCATTCATCATGCATCAAGATACAAAATCGTAAAAGCATAAGGGTCAAAATAACCCAAAACACACCAACCGCCATAAATATCCATAAATGCCGCAATAAATTGCCAAAAATTCTAAAACATTCAATTTAGCCTAGATTACATGCATCCTAGGTATTTCTACCATTTTATATGATTTCTACACAATAAATTGGGGATACGTACCTGATAATGCACTCCGACGATTCTCCAGCCAACTCCGACGACCACAACGCAACCACAGCCACGGGAGCGCTCCACTCAAGCTCCACGCGCCACCACGAGCCACTGCACCCTATTGTCGGCCCTCGAGTACACCAAGCAGAGAGGAGGTTGCAGGGGAGGAGAGAACAGGGGAGGGAGAGTGAAAGTGAGGAAGAGGGGGATGGGAAAGGAGGTGGGGTGAGATGGAGGGAGAGGGGAAGGGGAAAATGAGGGGAGGAAAGGAAAGGGAGATAGTGTATTCAAGACAGAGAGAATGTGCAGGAGAAGAGAAGGAGGTTTGGGTTGTGCATGGCGAAGGCCTTCGACTTAAAAAGCTACGCAGAAAGAGTAGGTAGTCGCATGCATGTCAACCTTTCCCTCAACTACCAGTCTCGCCAACCACCGCATGAATCCAACCACCCACCACAACCACGAGGCCAACTGCTAGCTTCAACCACTGGCCCACAATGAGAGCCCGACACGGACCCACACCTAGGCTCCACACACACAGTGTCACAATGCACAATGCCACCACACACAAGGACATGCAAATAGAAGTCGACCCACGAGACCCAAGCCTAAAAGCACAAAACCACACAACGAGTCTCGAAACAGTAACACCCGTTCAAGAATAAAATTCATAAACTGTAAATAATTACAAAATGAATTTTACGAATGTTACAATGAAAGTTTTAATTTACTTATTTTTCTAGTTTTTAATTGTATTAGCCTTTCTATTTTTCTTGGTAATTTTCTAAAATGGGAGAAATCTTTTCTTCTTTTTGTTGAGAGTTCAATGTCATTGTCAATTATTTAGAATATTACAAATATAATTGTAAATCAAATAAAAATATTAACAAAAATATTCAGTAAAACCATTAACATGAACTCCAACGTGAAAGGATGCAAACACAAAGAAATTTCTTGACAAGAACCCTTCCACGAAAATCCAGATTAGATGCGGTTGACACATGGATGGTATATAAGATTTTATGTATAGGTTGTTTTTACAAATATAATTTAAAAATATTTATCTCGTTTATCAAGAAGTCATTTGACAAATGACTAGACGTGTCTTTCAAGCAAGTTAATTATTTCCAATCTTTATTTAATAAAAAAAACTTCTGACAGTTTTTGTTTATCTTATTTGAAACTATTTTTAAATAACTTTTGGACAGTTAATTTTTGATAAATCATAAAAAATTATAAAAGTAATTTTAAATAGGATTTAACTTTTCCGCTTCTTACAGACAAAATCATGTATAAATTGATGATTTCTTAGAAACTAATTGGAAGAAATTTTTAATAGAAGTTGAATAATAAGGTATGTATTTATAATATTAGTTTTATTATTTTTATAAATTTCTTGAAAAAAGAAGAAGAAGAAGATTTAAAATTAATAGATATGTACTCCACGTAAAATTTAACTTTTACTAACTGATTTTTATTCGTCAAACAAGATTTTTATTCGTCAAACAAGATTTTTAAAAATAATCTAAAATGTAAGAGATTCCAAACGAGAGGAGGAGGAATTAATCCGAAGTGAAGCAATGGAAGGAGGAATCGAGAGCTTACAGGATTCCTTCAACTCATTGGGGACACCGTACGTGACTCCATCTCCTTCTTTTTCAGCAGAAGCCGACGACGACGACTTATCACGTCGATTTTGCAATGTTTCCATCGGCTCATCCTTCGACCTCGCTGAAGGAGCAAGTTTATCTCATACATCCGACACAGTCTCAGTCCGTTCATCACAAGAATTGCCTACATGCTCTCCAGTTTCATTTGAATTTTCAAAATCATCGATGTTTCAGGCGATCGCCTCCACCGGCTCTGTCTCTGGATCTTCATCAACACGGTATGTGGACAGAGGATCCGCCAGAACTTTCTCTGTTTCTTGTGTTTTTTTTCTGGCTAGCTTTTGAAGATTTAAGAAGCTAACTTTATTTGATTGCGGTGTGTGCTGTGGAGGTCACGTCTTGGAGCAAGAGGAGAGGAGGAGAAGGAGAAGAATAACATGATCTCATCTCTCAAGGATGTCCAGCCCACAACCATCTTCGTATCCAACCCTTCAGAAGAAGAAGAAGAATATCAGAGCTTTGAAAACGTAAGCATATATCACATGTCCGAGAATTATTATTATTATTATGTTCATTCGTCCGAATCACCTTCTTTCTCTACTTCTATTGTCCCTTATGAGGCCACCGGGCAGCCTGTGTGTTTGGAGGTGGGACAAAATCACCATGTCCAGTTTCTTCCGCGATCTTCAACAAGGTATGAGAGTAGAATCTAGTAGAACTTTCCTAGTTCCTTCTGTTTGCAGCTATTTTGAGAAAAAGAAATCAAGATTTTTTTTTTTTTTTTGGGGGGTGGGTGCTAAATGTGAAGATTGTCCGCTGAAGGAAGAGGAAGACAGGAGGATAAAAAGAACGAACTTATATTACCAGTCAACCAATCCCATCCAATTTTTGTTTCCTCGCACAAATTGCCAGTAATTAAAGAGGAATTGAAAGGAGAAGAGAAACCGGAGGGCTCAGAAGACGGTCACTTACCAGACCAGATCAGAAGTGATTCAGAAGGAGAACCGGATCATGAGGAGTCAGACGACGAACCCTCCTCTACTGATTCCTCTGTTTACTCCTATGACATCGGTGAGCGACCTTATTATCTGGAAATAGAGGAGGTGCCTTCCTTCCGATGGTTGTCCGATTCCTTCCGCAGCATTCCTTCCGATGGTTGTTCGTCATTGTCAACAGGGTACGATTCCTTGATGCAGTTGCTTGTCAAATTTAGGAAAACCAGGGTAACCAACTTTCTATTGTAGGTCATATTACACTAGCGGAGGAGCAGAGGAGGAGGGGGAGCTTTCTTTCCCGATAATTCTGGCGGGCATGGTGCAGAAGGCAGCAGAGGAGGCAGTGGTCTTCAAGGAGGAGTGCTTGAAGCTCGGAAATCTTGCTGACGAATTGGCAAAGAATCTCCGCTCCATGTCTCTCATCGCAACTGCCCATCGACTCCTCTGCATTCGCCTCCTGCTCAGTGTCCGTCATATCTCCGAGAAATCTTCCAAGTCTCTCAGGCGTGCCTTGGCACTCTGCAACCGTTGCGGTCGAGGTGGAAGTAATCAGCTATTTCGGAAAATCTCCGTCGTCAGCTTCACTGATTTCCAAAACGTCTCGTCACTCCTCGAGGCATCCATCCTTAACATGGAGTGGCCGGTATCTATTGTCTCCGCCATCATCACTACTATGAGTCCCGACACTGACCTCAGTGTTCCTCCCAATCCTGTCAACTCTGACAGTGAAAAAATTCCAATGGACCCTTTGCATTTTTGGTTTGGAACTCGATCCATTGTACGTGTTCTTAAACATGGGGGCTCAGCTCTTTCTGGCCATATCAACGCCATCAACTTCCTGGCTATCCTCGCCAGTGAAGACGACAATGCTCCGCTTGTGGCAGCAGTCAACTTCCTCATCACACTTACCAGTAACGATGACGGCAATAAGGATATCATCATCAGGAAGGGTGCTGTCCCAGCTCTCAGTCGCCTCCTTATACGTGACCCATCTGTTGACCTCCAGCTTGTCGTCGTCATTGCCCTCAAGAATCTAGCTGGCTTCCAGGCAACTGTTTCTGCCATTCAAAATGCTCGTTTAGTTCCCTGCATGATCAAAATTCTGTCTTATTCTTCAGTGGATCTACAGATCCATGTAGCTTCCTTGCTATTACAAATGGCTGCCTATCCTACTGCCGCCCAGGAGTTAGTCTCAGAGAATGCTATCTACACACTCTTGATTTTGCTATCAGGATCTTCAGTTAGTTCTGGTGGTAGTAACATCAATTATGAGAATAACATCGGCATTGCTTCATCCAGTCAAGAGAATGAGCTTCAAGCTTTATGCACGAATGTGCTTCACTTGATCCTGAAAAATAACCTAGAAACAGAGTACGCCATGGGTCACCTTTTATTTATCGTGGAGGGTAACGAAAATCCAACAAAGCTGCGAATCCATGCTACGTACACTATCGGGTCATTGTTTGATGTGATGCCCAAGAGTGAATTACAAGGTACGATTGCTCCGTTGGTGTTACAACTCGGTGATGAGGATCTAGAGGTGGCGACGGCAACAGCATTTACCCTGCTTCCATTTACCCTCGTAGATGACCTCCACCATCATGTCTGTAAGGAAATCATGCAGTGTCATGGGATTGGAATGATAGAGAGATTAGTGGAATCAGATCATGATGATGCACGTTCTGCTGGATTAAAGTTGCTCACAGCTTTGAAGATGAGCTACCCCCCAAATAAGTTGGTGATGGTTGAGCTCCTGAGGGTGGTTCAAGATGTGTCGCAGAGGGGAAAAACAAAAAAAAAAGATGTCGATGTTCAAAGAACATCTAGAATCAGTGCTATATACGTTGTTGGATGCTTGGCCGGTCTTATGCCCTCTGAAGAAATACGAGATGCGATAGCTCCTCTGGTGGTGCAGATGGATAACGAAGACTATCATGTGAGAGACGCTGCGACGTCGGCCCTGTATTGCTTTGCGGAAAGATCTGGACTTCAGCTTGATATCCACGAGGCAATCATTCACTTTGGAGGAAAAGAAATGCTGGAAACATTGTCCTGGGATGGCACATACCAATCCAAATTATTGTTATCATCGTTCTCGGATCTCTTTACGTGAATCTGCAATAAGAACAAAACTTGCCTCTTATTTATTACACTATGCATGTGCATTTTTTCAGCTTATTACTTTCCTACTGATGTTGTACATAGTGAATTTTATGGGAAAAAAAATTAATTTCATGAATCTCATCAGACTTGATAAGAGTTATGGTTAACATGATACTTCAAATATATTGGAATTAAAATGATGATTCACATTTGCTGATTTTAAATAATAGGAATAAGAAGTAAACGGTGTCATCCTAATTGACGTCAAGTTAGATTAAAGATTCGGAATTATCGGTGTTATCTTTGTTGCAAATAAACAAAGTCAAGTGAAACAATCACCAAAAAATGGGTGAAACGATTTGAATACTTAATAAAATAAACATTATCATCGTTAGTAGAATGGAATGGTGATTTTGATCTGGCAAAACGAAAGTTCCACAAATCACTGACGACATTAGTTCTCTACGTCTCTTAGGTATGTGTCATTTTGATATTACAATATAGAGTTAATTACTTGATGGTATCCTATATTATTATTGATTTTTCACTTTAATACCTTATACTTCAAAACATATCATTTTGGTACCCTGAACTTTCATGACCAATCGACCTACTTGGATAGTTGACAAGCCAATCTCCCAGCAACCAAATAGAAGGTACAAACTCCAGAAGTGGGCTCATTCAGTTGATAATACTACCTGGATAGCTTAGCCATAAATACTTAGAATCCATCTGCATTAAAAAAAACCACCAGAGTGTATGTCAAAGTGATAATACTTAGAATCCATTTGCATTATGAAGCAAAAAACCATATATGACAGATTCAAGAGAAAAGAGAGATCCAAAATCTCTAAATAACCAAACCACCAAAAGAACCATAAACCCTAGGTCGAAAAACACAAAATCTAAAACCCATAAAGAAAATTGGTTACCTAGTGTAGACACCCCAATTTCAGGACTACTTGAAGGCAAACTCTTTCGAAAGAACTTACTCTGAACGTGATGGATCAAATCTCATTTTCCGATACCAAAACCTACCTAGTATCCCAGACCAACCCATTTCACATCCTACCTAACCCAATTCACAAGCTCAAGCTCATATGATGGTCGTGCATTCAAGAAACTAGTCCAATTAATCAAACGCAAGCCCTAACTTACATTAGGCACTTTTTTTGGGTGCACATTTGAGGCACACTTTTGAGGCGCACAAAGGTGGCACACCTAGCCCTGTGTTAGTGAAAATCAGAGTATTGCCTGTTGGTCTACCCGACTTCCTCATGTCTTATTAGCCATCATCCATGCACAGACAATCATGCCCTCTGTAGACACCCCAATTTTGAGCTCATTTGACAGCAGGCTCTTCCGATTGATGCTCTGGTCGCGACAACCAAAATCCAAGCCCACACAAGTCCAACCAAGCCCACACTAGCCAACTTGACCCAATTAAACACTAAAACCCATTAAAATCCACTGAAAAATAAATAAAACACTTAATCTAGCTTAAAATCCACTGAAAAACAAATAAAACACTAAAACCCACTTAAAATCCACTGAAAAACAAATAAATCACTAAAACCCACTTAAAATCCGCTGAAAAACCCAATAAAACCCTAAAAAAACAAATAAAACTCTAAAACCCACTTAATCCAGCTTAAATCCACC
The DNA here is from genome assembly GCA_024699735.1 of Posidonia australis. Classification (NCBI taxonomy): domain Eukaryota; kingdom Viridiplantae; phylum Streptophyta; class Magnoliopsida; order Alismatales; family Posidoniaceae; genus Posidonia; species Posidonia australis. Next base: position 173 of record JAMKQA010069977.1, on the reverse strand, counting down.
TAAAATACAATAAAACCTTAATTAATCAAAATTTTAAACCCTAATCAAGCGAAAAGAAATTAAAATCCATTAAATAAGACAAAAACCCTAATTCAAGCTTAATTCAAATTAAATCACTTAAAAATCCAAATAAATAAGTAAAAACCCTAATTAAAGTGAAAATCCATTGAAAA
>JAMKQA010069976.1:0-11373 GCA_024699735.1 Posidonia australis | reverse complement strand
ATTAATTATGTAATGTGTATATTGCCATATCTGTTTTTATATCCGATTTTATCCGTATCCGATCCCCTTTTATCCGTTCCGTATCCGTATCCGTTTTTTAAGGATATGGATATGTAAATTTCCTATCCGTATGATATCCGTATTCGTATTCGTATCCACATTTCGAAGATAGATACGGATATGGTAACACCCATATCCGATCCGTTTGCACCCCTACGTGAGATCCACCTATTCCATCAACAATCATTTTAATCCCATTATATATAAGATCTAAGTCCATTACTTTTGTTTATCTTTTCTCCTGCATTCTTTCCTTCTTCTTTTTCAATCTATCTATCTATTTATATTAATATACTAAGTCACTACATTTATTTCATAAATTGATTATGTGGGATCCACTTATTATATTTATAGAGAATTACTTTATGTGCACTTAGTAAATATTGTCCCTAGAAAATAGTACATATACTAATGTTTAGTAATATACTAATTGAAAATAATGTAAATGATGATAATTTTGTTATAATTGTCATTATTATTTGTACAACTTATTAGTAGGCCGTTATCGTTGTCATTATTAATTCCTTTTTGAATTTTATGTGTTTCTACTATTTGTTTTTTTTCTATATTGTATCCTTTGTGTTTCTCTTTCTAATTATGTATTTTATGCTTCCATTCATAACTTTTTTATGAAGAGGAAACATATTATTATTTTTAGAATTAATGTGTTTTAATAAACTACAGCTCTGGTTTTTTTTTAAAAATTAAAATATATTTTAATTCTAAAATTAAGTTTTTAAATTTTAATGTTATTTTTAATATAAGCTTTTTATGTTATTATTTTTATCATTCATGTTCTTCTTCTTTTTTCTATGTAAAATAGGAAGGAAAGATCGAGGTACAACAATGCAAGTACACCACACCAATGATTGATTCTCTTAGTCTTTTTTTTCCAAACTTTGAAGTAATTCTTAAACTTATGGTTAAAGAGAAAGAAAATAAATGTTTGACAAAATACATTGAATCTTTGAAGTAATTCTTAAACTTACGGTTAAAAAGAAAAATAATAAGTGTTTAACAAAAGATGATATAACTATATCATTATGCATGTGAATGAAGATTTCATGTACTTGAAACATCAATATACCATAATATAAGAAGAGATGATTTATAAGGAAAAAATGAATTATGAATAATAATAATAAAGTTGGTTAATTTTAATGATATTTTTTAATTTAATTTTTTTTTATGTTAATGTCGTTATTTCTAATGCACGGGCTTTTTACTTGTAATCTTACTAACGGAGAATGTATTTTCTTTCTTAATGCATGGCAGTTTTCCGTATGCATGTTTGCGGTCTCTTTGTTTCTAAAGGTTTGCGCCGAGTAAAAAAAAAATGGAAGAGCCATTGCCTTCTTTCTTATGCTTTCTCCGAGAAAGATTACACCATGAAAGCGTTCCGTTCTAGTACCAACTCATCAGAATATGCACTCAAACATCTACCTTCCACCGTTCAAACATGCACGATGCACGTAGCGAATTAGCAATGTAGTTGCAAAAAGAATATTCTACAGAAAGAGAGATTGCATGTCCCACAACGTACCTAAAGTGTTGACAGCGATATTCATGAATAGCAACTTCATAATAAACACAGTCCACGCAAACTTCTCGGTTACGTGAGCTGCAGTTAGGCTTTTTTCTATTGCTTCTGATGGTGATTTCATCTCTTCTGTTTTCTGTGGGTGATATAGGGGTTCTCATGTAGTATCTTCCCTGTTGAAAAATAACAAGAAAGAAAAATAACAGTATTTTGTACAAGAAGCTTAAATCATACGACCCTTTGAAATTGTGGCCCAGCACCAGACAGTCCCCACATCCAATGTACGACCCAACCCTGAAGTCTGACCTGACATCTAAAATGATAACCAAAAATACGATGAAGGCAGCTTCCATCCGATCCATCATCGATGACTAGTATGTTGGACTTTTTCCCCCTGAAATGGTAAATTGTTATGTTGGACAAATTTTCACTACTGGCGGGCTAGCATATAGTCATTCTGGAAAACCTTCAGTATCCCAAATCACTGATCGCCAACAAGGATAACTGGAGCTTCATTGTTAAGCAAGGTTTGGCTTACTGACTACAAAATCATTGATGTTGCAGGAAGGAAATGCCAATTCAGTATGTGGGGTATATGTCAATCAGATTTCGAATGCTGACTGGCAGATTGAGGAAGGTTGTACAGCATCAGCCCTAGCATGAGAATCACAGTACCAGTGATAAAAAAACCATCCAATTTTGAACCTTGCGGAATATATGGCAATGGAAGCGAGAGGATGAATATTGAAAGTGGCACTGCAGACACAGAGAATACAGATTAGGAAAAAAATGGAAAGGAGAACTCTACATGATATCACGTAGATTTTTTATTGATATTTAGAACATGCTGAACTAAATCTATGTTGAAACAGGACTGCAAGAACCACAAACAAAGAGGAGAGACAACCTGATAATATAATGGACAGTGAAGAAACTATTGCAGATGAAATCTTTAGCAAATAAAGTGCTGATATGTTGAAACCCATGTTAACAGCTATGTACAGCAAGGGTAGCCAAGGAGCTCCTTCACAACCTGTGGAATATTATACATTTAAGTCAAAAGCTAGATAAAGACACAGGCTTAAGCAAACAATTGGGATCCTCAATGAATACTAACACAGGGATATTCCAAATACAAGCACTAACGATGTCCAAAAATAAACTAGCATTTATACGTAAAAGCTGGAAGTTCTGAGCAAATTTCTTTTTGTAGACGCTCCAACAGAAAAACACTCCAGATAAATATCCACTAAATTACTTACAACAGAGATATTCCCAAAGTACATTGCGTCATGGACTCAAAGAACTGCAGTATTTAATTTAACAATCTATAAATTACATCGATTCCCTTTTCTACATTACTCTAGTGAAGGATCTAGTATCTTCGCTGCATTCAGTGTAAGGACTCAGTCATTCGTTTCACAATCCATGCATATTTGCCTCTTTGGAAATTGGCAATCTAGTCTAATATCTAAAAATCAATTGTTTTGCACTGTTGCTTAATGCCAGTGAGAGAAGGTTCTGTAACTCTTGGTTGCATTTGACAACCTAAATGAAAATCTTCATTTGCATGATCAATTTAGGATATAAAATTCCAATTTCCTCAATGCACTGCAGGTGAAACGAAGTGAGCTAATAGAATACGGAAGTAATGAAAATAAATATGATAATTACAACAGAAATTGAAGTCAACTTGCCTTCCATGTTCTCTCCAATATTCAGAAAGCACCCAGAACCATTACTAAGATAATTTGGGAGCTCAGGAAAAGGAATTCCCTTTAATTTTGAGAGAAAGGGAAGGAGAAGGAACACAAAACTAGCCTGCATTTCCAAAATAAATCAAACCAAGATTTTAATATGAATGAACATAGCTCTCAAAATTAAAACAGATGTGGTTGGCAGTTTTCATGATCATAGACTCCTAAATGAAATAGAATATAGAACTTGTAATGGTCAAATTTACCTGGAACCCAGATCCAAAAGAATTGACAACAAATATGTCAACAGCCTTCCCCTGCATGTAATGATGTATATTACTATATTGTTACAAACTAAAATGGGATGAGAAAGGTAAAGTACTTCATCATTTTGAGCAGTGATAAAGTACATCATCTTATGATAATATCTGTATCATTCACATGCACAAACGTAATTATACATATATATAACTGACAATACCTGAAGTCGCTTAGTAGCATCAGTGAAAACAAACTCCTGTAGAAAAAGCCCCAAAGATGTTCTTACCCTTCAATACAATACCAAACCACTATAATGCCAGCAACAACGAACTTCACAGGCAAAGTTATAACTTCTAACCTTAAGAATTGAAGCACCAGCTTGAAATGCAGATGAAAGTACCATCAAAGCTGGCCACAAGACTCCTACTTTGGACAGAAGCTGACCACCGTTAACCCCACTACAATTATTAAAGACAAAAGATTGGGAAAATATCAAACATGCATGAAAAAGAAGAAATAGGCTTCACGCTAGGAGCATGTCCAGCACTTTAAACATAGAGGGAAAGCAAGCATTGTCACAAAAAGGCAAAAATGGTTGAATCATGGTCACAATTAAATAAGAGCTTTGCTTGCAGTATACTGTGACCATTTCAATATTCACCAGCACTTAGTTTATTTGATCTGGAAAATCATAAACTAAGCGGTCACCATAAGAAGAGAAAATGCTAAAATTGTAGCATTTAGGAGTAGCTTCAACAAACAAAATGTTTGAATATTGAATATTACATTTGGAGTTTGAAGAGAGACCACTGGTGGAAGCCACAAGGGAAACTGTGTGGGAATGTTAGAGAATCTACAGAGGAAGGTTAACTGTATGGTTCGAAAGAATCTAAAAGTACAAGTCAAGTTCATAAAAGTTGAAATTCTCTTTAAAATGTGGTATATTGCATTTCACGTGTTAAAATTTAGAAAATAGTTTATCATCGAGTCATTTACTCATTTATTGTGGAGTCTAAGGCTGTGTTTGGTTCAGAGAGTCTAAGGCTGTGTTTGCCCTGATTCTGGTAGAAATTGTTTTATAAACAGAATATAAACCGAACAAGAAAGCAGAATTAACTTAACTATGGAAGCTCACACAGCTTCTGTTATATAAATTTAACAGAAGCCAAAAGCTAAGGTAAGTGAGCTTCTGTGAAAAAACTATAAGTCAGAATCTAAACCAAACAAAACCTAAGTCTCAATGTAATGACTATTTTTAGAATTTCAGAAGCAAGATAGGGCAAGAAGAAATAGAAGTGTCTTTAAGAAATAAGTAAACAACAAATTGTAATTGACTTCTTTTGGATCACGAAGAGATCTCAATAAAATCTCATGTATCCATTAGGCAGAGAATGCCAGTACACATTCGTCCCAGAGTTGTTTGCTTTCAACCAAGTGTTTTCCAGGTTCTAACTTAAGAAACGTCAAAATTTCAGTAGGCATACCTTTTCCTTAATCAATCAATAAGTAAAACCAGAATCTTTGCTAATTGCAAAAAAGATGAGAAAGAATAAATATTATACCAAAAAGCTTTTCCGGTCTGAAATACCTCAACTAAGTGTTTAAGTAACATGAACAGCTACATTTATTTATAGAATATATTCTAGGAATTTAAATATGTTGCCATATACAATAGATATTGTGGGAGATCATTATTACTATCAAGATCTACAAATGGTTAGCTTGAAGAAGTGGAGTCTACGAAGAAAAAAGGAAGCAGATATACACGTAGGTGACACAAAAATAGATTACCATCCAACTGCAACAACTACGCCACCAACAACAAGCAAGCAGCCAAGAACTTGATTGAATGAGTATCTTCTTCCTAAAATCAAGACAGAAAATATGAGCTGCCACACCAAGAAAGCCTGCAAAAGATGAAAAGTGAACATGGTGAACACAATTTACTGGTTTGAAACTAATTCCTGCAACAATCAGCATAAGAAATACCTTTAATAAAAAAATGTTTAATTAGTGTCCTTATGATAAGTTAAAAAAGTTACATGAAGATATGGTTCTGGGATAAAATAAGCATATAATTCCAACCAGGACATCTATTTTTTCTTACATGAATGCATAAATGTATGTAGCAAAAGTTTGAAAAAATAACTTCTCGCAACAGATGATTAATTATTAGAATGTTTTATGCAAAAACTAGAAAAATGACATTCAAGTTTAAGTTAAAAATATAATAACCAGCCTTGCACATCTTGCAAATAAAAGCTTTAGGACAGAAGGAATGCAAAATGGGCAGTCTACATAGAGAATACTTCTCAAGTAGATTTATGTAGACAAAAGACAACCATAATTATAAAGCATTTTATAATAAATATGAGGTCATCTTAAGGGATTCTTTTCGATAAGAGATTCCTTTTCAATTTCAATATTTTGACAAACATTACGCATTGGTAAATATTATGTCAAGTTGTCAACCAACACCAAATTGATATCAAACTCCTGATCAAGTAAAATTCTGGAAAATTGAGAATAAGGAACTCTCGTAAGCTATGCAAAACCAAATAGAGGTAGTATAACCTACACGGCTACGCTACTTCAGATTTCTAGAAAAACAAGGAAGAAACCGAATTTGATACAAGAAATTGTAGTATTCTATGTCATTAAGTGCCCAAGAGTAACATGTAGCACGATATCAAGACATACATTAGAATGTACAATATATTATTTTAAAAAAAAATTAATTTCACTTACTCGCAGAAATGGCATTAAAAGTTAAAATAGCCCTTGGTTAGCATTTAAATACCCATGACCTTTTAGATGTAGTCACGCCATTTGTTTGTAAGGTAATGAAACAAAAAAATCAAATTGTAATAGTCTGGATATTGAAATGCAAAATGATTGTAGAAAACAATGGTTGGAGGCAAAAGGAAACTTCTTTCATTTTTACTCCACTCAATGCATCTGTGCATGATCAAGAGAGGAGAGAAATGAGTTTCCTTTCAAATTTTATCTCGGATGGGAGATGAAGCATAAAAAACATAACAGGAAATCAGCAGATATGAGTTAACCTAAATTTCTTTTGCTTTCTGTGGAAAAACACCCAAATGTTCTTGATGAAACAGAGTCCCATTTCTCTTTGTTTCTTTTCCCTCGGAATTTGGGTGCCCCCCTTCTCTCTCACACAAAAAAAAAACACAGGCCGATAGTTTTTTAAGTTGTGAATTCTCATAGAATTATGTTGTAAGACTAAACCGTCTTTGAAAAAATACTGTAATAAATTCAAAGGAACGGGTGATGACCTTTAAAGGTTAAATAAGCTATTACCTGCGACAGTATGGGGATGACAGGTCCCGGAAGCATAGCTGTAGAGAGCAAAAGGTGACACCGGGATCATGATTAATAAAGACTAAAGAGCCATTTCTTTAGTATTCTTAGTAATCATTTTCGAGTATTCTTGTAAAAATTCAGGTGGCACGTAAGCAATTTAGAGAAAAATAACGTGAAGAAATTTATGCAACCAGTGTTTTGTACTTTCATGTAATTAAATACAAGCCTTTTATCAGTTGTGGACTTTGGTAAAACTGGTAAAAGAGTTCCCCACCTTCATTAATTTTAGTTTCTTTTGTAGGCTGGACAACAATATGGTGTCCAAGGAATCAGTGCCTGTTTTCAATGCTCTTCCCTTGTTCGATTAAATGCTCTATTGTGAATAAAAACACAGCAGTCCTGTTTGAAAAACCTACAACTAGTTAACTTACTCTAGGTCACTGGATTTTCTTACATCAAGCACTGCTCTACATATTTTGAGTCCACAATCAATTATATGAAATCCAAAAAATATCTGACAGCTAGAAATACCTGCAGCAGACATCCCAGCAGCTACTCCAAGTGCCTCGAGAAAGCCAATGGCCAGGAACCGTGATTTCGGTAGGCCCAGCATTTCATTGGTTACAATTCCAGCTTTATATCGTCCATATAAAATAGTGAAATATATTGCCACATACCTGCAACAAAAACGCATCGTAATTCTCATAGTCCATACCAAACGATGTGCACCAATCTAAAACAAACAGACGTTAAAACTAGGAAAGCCGAATCCATCAATCCTACTCAAACACCAAATCAATACATTACATCTAAGCAAAGGGCTTACCCGAAGGTCGTGAGCTGGGCCATGAAGAAGGGGTAATCCTTCAGCGGGACCAGAGCAAGCTTGTAGAGCACCCGATTCGCAACCGCCAGAACAATCGTCACCGCCGATGCCGCCAGGAGACGCCCATCCACACCCCCTCCCACCTCCTCCGCCACCGGCCCCTTCCCTTCCGACGACGCCCTCGTGACCAAAACAGGTTCTTTCCTTCGATCCCCGTCCATAATGCGGTTCTTACCGGAGAAAATCCCGATAGCGTCTCCCTTCACGAGGAACTGAGAGGAAACTGCAGCGGATTTGGTATGCTGAGGTTGCACGGCGGCGGCGGTGAGAGTGGGACGGCGGGGGAATGGAGAGGAGCAGTGGAGACGGGGGTAGATGGAGGAGGAGGAGGAGAGAGTTGCCATGGGAAACGGGGAGGAGAGGAGAGAAGTAGTATTTGGAGGTTGGAAGGTCTGGATTTGTCAACGGTTTTGATCGCGGAGGAGGAGGAGAGAGAAAACGTGGGGCGGGAACAAAAATTGTTCGACCTTTTTTTTTTTTTTTTGATTCTACGTCCATAGGATTCGAACATTGTAACTTTTTAATTAGAGTGTGGCGTGGAGAAGGCAAAACTCGGCTTAGGTCCCGAGTTCGATTTTTAGGATATAAAATCTAAATTGTTAACCAAAAAAAAAAATTTAATTAGAATAATAATCACGCATTAAATGAGTTATATTTTATTCAATGTATGTGTAGTCTAATACAATACTTGTTGTCTCGCTCCATATTTTTTTTGTTATGTTTTGTAACCAAATCTCTATCTATTATTATATATTTGCCTTTATTAAAACAAAAGTCACAGGTTTGAAATTTGATTTTAACAGTATAAAAAAACAAAAAATTGCCATTATTTTTCTTTTTTTGTTGAAAATAACAATATGAATATTTTCCAAAGAAAAGGCAACATCGCTCCACTATTGTTTTGATTGTCTACATGATAAGCGCAAGCTCATATGGAAGGAAAGTGTTTGGTTAGTTTGTCGAAAATCTCATTATTGTATCGTCATGCTTGTTTCAAAGAAAATACAAAAAATAAGAATTTCTTAAAATCTTTTGAGTTTTTTATTTTTATTAATAAATTTTCTTAATATTATGTAATCACTTTAATCCATCACTTGTAATATGCAAACAAACGAATCCACATGTTACTTCAAAAAAATAAGTTTAAGACGTGTTACTTCAGACGATTTCAATGGTACTTGAGTTTTATAATTCTTCTTGGATCAAAAAATACACATATTTTATTATATTAATATCAATTTTCAATTATTTATATTTTAAAATAATAATGTAATATATGTGTGTGTGTGTATTATATTCCACCATACACTTGAAAAATCTTAATTCTGCCACTAAACAACAACATGATGCAATGAGAAAGCAAAAATAAAGTAAGTGGATTCTTTGCTAATACTATGTTATAAGTACTACTGTAATATGTGAGGAAACAATATTAGATGATATAAGTGAATAATCACATATTGATAGATATTTCGTTGGAAAAAATCAAAGTCAAAAAATTTAAGGATGGGAATGATTGTTTTATCAATTATAATTAACATCTAAAAAGACTCATATGTATGTTTTAACGTCTTGTGTGTTTTCCTCTTCTTCTTCTTTTTTCATTTCATCGCAAGCTTACCACTCTCTTAAAATGTGATGGGTAAGACATTCAAGTTAAAGTTTTTCAACTTATCAAAATCTTAGACAGATGTTGAAAGAAGTGACTAGAAACAAATCAATAACGAAATCAATAGTGATCTATGCATGTGGATAGATCTATTTAGCAGTGCTGGTGCATTTGTTAACTTTTTTGAAGACTATTAAGAAGTTGGTACTCGTAATCTTAATTAAACAGAATTTATATGACAAATTCTACATAGAATCTTATAAAATCAATAATTCATATTCATGTGTATTTTTAATCAACTAAACAAACAACTCACTTAATTTTAAGATAAATGTAATTTAAAAGGATTTTTTTCACATTTACTAGGAATACAAAAACATATTACAAAATTATTACTATGTAATTCATAATAAAATAAATAAATCCAAAATCTAGATTCTCAACTAATCAACCAACTAAACAAGTTTTTTTTTAAATCTGCTATAATACAAGAAATACTGACAGCAACCAACAATTTAACCAATCTTGATTCTTTTTTTTCTTTTCTTTTGTTATCGGTTTAGAGAGGGAGGGGCGTGGCAAGTTTATATCATCTTCCAGCCACTGTGAAATTTTTTTATGCATGTCCCAGGATTCTAACCCGAGACCTGTGACAAGTTTGAAGTTCTCCCAACCACTGTGACAATGAAACATTGTCACCAATCTTGATTCTAATCAATGTCTATGTTGATGAGATCAGACTTAACGACAACCAAGTAACGGGCATGGTTCGTAACATCGATATGTGTCGGTGAAATTTCGCCGACACATGTCGGAATCTGAAAATGGCGAAACGAGATTCGGGGGAACATCTGTGTTTACTGTATGTCCGTGAAATGTCGGTGGCATGTCGTGCATGTCAGTAGTGTCGAGAGAAAGACGGAAATATCAACACTGTGAAAACACGGGTCGACCGACACTTACCTTCAAATATCGACACAGACGGACGAAACGGCAGCCTGTGCCTCCAGCCTCCTCCGCCTGTTCCCGCCTCCGCCAGCCTCTGCAGTATCCGTAGCTCTCCGCCTGTTCCCGTCCCTCCGCAGCTTGTGCGAGCCCTCCGTCGACTCTCGTTCGTGCCCTCCGTGCGTCTGCGGGAGTTGTCTCGGCGTCCCGTGCTCTCCCTCTCCGCACGACAGCCTCCCGTGCGTCTGCGGGAGTCGTCTCGGCGTCCCGTGCTCTCCTGCCTCCCGTGCTCTCATCTGCGGGAGTCGTCCCTCTCCGCACGACAGCCTCCCGTGCGTCTGCAAGAGTCGTCTCGGCGTCCTGTGCTCTCCTGCCTCCCGTGCTCTCCTCTGCGGGATTCGTCCCTCTCCGCATGACAGCCTCCCGTGCTCTCCCGTGCTCCCGTCTACGGGATTCATCCCTCTCCGCAAGACAGCCCCCCGTGCTCCCGCCTGCGGGATTCGTCTAAAAATAAAGAAAAGGAAAGAAAGCGTGCGTGCGAGAAATAAAAGGTTACGTGTATTTTTTTTTAATATGTTTTTTTTAATCTGTCTTTATTTTTACATTAGAAAGTGTGGTATCATTAGTTCATTATTATGGTTTACATTAATTTTAGTTTATTGTTTTTATTTTTAATGTTATGTTTTATTTATTAGTATTTTATTTATCTGTCTTTGTATTCATCTTTTATATTTATCTGTCATTATTTATCTGATTGCTTTTATATTTGTCATCTTTTGTATGTTCATTTGCTTTTGTATTTTATTTTATTTTATGTTACTTTTATATTTTAATGTTAATAACATGATAAATCTAACCTAAAAATGATAAATCTAAACTAATAAAGGTAAAATCTAACTTAAAAATTCTATAAAATCATTAAAAATCAGTAAAATATTTATAACTTAAAAAGAAAATAGAAATTCATAGTATTTTATAAATAATTAAAAAAATCTAGATAATATTGAAAATTTTGAAAAACATTCAGATATTTCAAATTTAAGCAAAGAAA
>JAMKQA010069975.1:0-18152 GCA_024699735.1 Posidonia australis | reverse complement strand
AAAGAATAATAATGGATCTTTTATAAGTAAGCAGTTGGCTTTTCTAGTGTTTTCAGCTATGTTCTTGGGAACCAATCTTGGTTCCTTTCTTTGTCTTCCTCGTAGGGTAAATCAGGGAATAAATGGAGGTTGTGGGTGTGTTCTGTTAGGTAATGATTTGTTACAATTCATTCAGTTTTCTTATTCAATTATGCTCTTGTATTTTAAAACACACGTGGGGACGGTATTAATTTGAAAGGTCTACTTCATAGAAGAAACCCTGTTGTGTAGTTGCAGGGCAACTGTTTAATTTCTGCATTGGAAAATAAAACATGCACATCAGTTGCGATACATTACTTGACTTTGACTATTTGGACCTTCTGGTCTTTGTCGTTGTTCAATAATTTCTTTTCTCTGGCGCTTGTAGATGAGGGGTAGATTTCTTAGGAGATGTCTTTTGTCCCTTTCTCGTCAAGCACCAATAAAAGATGGCGTGTGAGTTCAGACACCATTGGCGTCGTCAACGGTCTACGAATCTGGGCTGAGCAAGAGGCGGGACCTCATTTCAGATGTAGACTACTAAGATGTAGGCCCAATTCTGCTTGTTTGAATTTCCAATCGAATTTCTGTTGCTCCTGTAATAAGGTTGTGTGTGTGAAATGTGATGTGGTTTCGGCATTCATGTGCCATGTTCTTCATTCATTGGTTCCAAGTACCCAAGTCTGTGTGGAAAATGTGATGTGGCTCCTGGCGGGAAGGAAGGATTTATGCATTTGTTTCACAGCCCTTACATGTAGAGATGATCTATTCATTGTTTCACAACCCTTATGTGTATAGTGCGTGTGGCTATAAGGAGAAACACAACAAAGCCTCGTGACTTAGGGTTGTGTCTTATTGTGTTTTGCATGAACATTTGGTTCCTCTGAATTCCTCTGATCGATTTTGTGATCCATGTGTGGAACATCGATTCGCTAAGTATGACCACTTGGCTTGCAAGGACAATGCTAACCAGCCACGGTAATCGACAATAAGTGGTATTCCTGGTTGGGCATCTCGTGTAAAAACTTGAGCAATCACGAAACTAGATGTTTCCCCTCGAGAAAAGGTTTATAACTAGGGTTGTCGATGAATGAATAGAGTTAAACTGCTTAATTTGTTTGACCTAATCCGTTACATTAAGGTATGGGTTGGAAAAAGCAAACACTAGACCAATTAATTCATAATCCGTTAATCTAAACTCTTAACAGGTTAGGTCATCAGTTCGACATATGATTGTCGACATCAAAAAAATTCGAGCCTAATATAGACTTATAAAGAATTGAAGTTCATCAATATTAGATTTAGTATACATATAACATATCTACATAAAGGAGTTGATGCATCGAGCCAAAGGCTGCCCAACAAATTTCATTGCATGTATATAGGGTAGAACTATTTTGAAAGGTCGAAGATATTGTCGAGATAAACTACTCTTAGATGTTTTGAACTTAAAATTTTAAAAAAAAAATTCAAGACGAACGATCTACTATAAATAAACGCCAAAGAGACCCACATAGAAGAGATATTTCTACTTAAAGATTTGTAATTTGAACCAACAGAGATTTGAAAGACATACAAAGATCTAAGAGAAGATAGAAACCCTAAGACAAAGAGAGCGCGGAGAGAAAAGTTGCCAGAGGGGTATTCCAAATGCTACGCTTGAGAAAAAGTCTACAAGGAGATCAACTCTTTACACGCAAGATAATCTCCACTCTCTTCTCCTAAAGTTGGTCTCAATACAATATGATATATATGTTTAAATCTCATTGTGAATAACGTAATGCTTAATTCATATATTTTATATTATTACTATATGTAATATCCATGTCACTTTGAGCCATGTTGTTAGCCTCATTCTCCCATCGATTTTATTCACCCATTTCATTCCATACACTTTGGTCTATCATGTTGTTGTTTAATTCATCGTTTTTAAGACTACCTTTTATTTATCAAGTGCAACTTCCTAATCTAATCGTTTGCATCGGCCATGTCTCTTATGAAATCAAACAAATACCATGAAGGCAGATGCTCGAGCGAAACAGTAGGATTGGCTCGTGCACTGGAGATTTGCCACTGAGTCGTAGGAGCAGAGACGACCTCCAAATCGATTACCACAACTCTAGAACTAGAAGAGGCGAGGGTGATCGATAGTGCCTTTTTCTGATGGCATGGTGGCTGCAATGTCCGTCGAAGCTCCTGTGGAACAAAATATCGTCGCAAGGGGGAAGCTAACGAAGCGATCTCAAACGTAGATTAGACTAGACTAGATAAAAATATTATAGTATACTATTCCAGAATAGGCTAGATATTTACATTTGACTACCCAAATGAGTATCATACTGCGACATCTTCCGTGGTATTTTTCACCGTGGGAAAATTTGTCCATTGCAAGATAGAGCACGATTATCCAGCACCTCAACCTCTCTTCAATGGACTCGACTGTTCGACCAACAAGTAGTCCACCAGTCAATTATAGGCAACCTTTCGTTTCATTGCACTCACGGGTGAGTTGAGCTTTCCTGGTCCATGAGTTTCTCGCTTTGTTTCCGTCTTCCCCGACACGGAAAACTATTGACATTTTATATGGATTTCACTCTTTTTTCCTTTTTTTTTTTTTTTTTCCTTTTCCCTTCCTGTAATTCAATCACACAAGTTAATAGCAACATGGGACTGAACGTGCGCGTTAAACTCACATTCACCGATTTAAGTTACTTATTTCAGACATTAGATGTTTAAATTAAAATGAGTTGACGATTGAAGTATGTAAATTTAGTTCCTGTAATGTAGATGTTATTTCTACTGTTGAGGTTACCACTTACCCAACCAATTCCATTTCCGCAACCCAAGAAAACTGCAGCACCAAACTCGCAACCCACTGCCACGTCTTGGCATCGAGAACCAGACAACGAAGTAGACGTTTCTGGATTTTCATACTCTGTCAGACCGCGCGTCACCACGCCGACATCGTGCTCCGCTCCCTTCACCGCCGCGTCTGCCAAAAAAACGGCTCGAGGCCTCAAGGAAACCACCTCGTAGCTATATCCCTTCTTGATTTGTGTTTGTTGCAACGACGAGGTGGGGGAGGAGTCGGAGACGTAAGACGTAAGACGTAAGACGCTGCGGGTATCAGATCCGATGATCGTATTGGATGGACCGGCGGATGGATACTTTGCTTGCTCTGGGGGCGGTGCGGCGAAATGGAGCACCGAGCACACGTTTTAGGTGGCCCTACTCTTTCTTTTTTTTTTATCCCCTTCTCCCCTTCTCCCCTTCTTCTTCTTCTTCTTCAGCAGCAAGCCCGAAATATTCTCCATTCCCCGCCGGCCTCTCTCGCCACGTTGCTCGTCGGCATCCTTCCTGTGGGGCCCCACCACCTGACAAAATTCCACCGACATCGTACTGTCAAGTGGGTCCCAGCACCTACGGTTCCTTAGCCCCACCCTTCCCTTCTCCCTCTGTCGCATATCGTCTTCGTCACGGTGTAGCGGCAGCGTCGGTCTTGACTCTTGATCTTGTTTCCTTTCCCACACTGACCACAAAGAAGACAATTTTTGCACACTAGCACAACCAGAGAAGCAAAGGATATTTTGACCGCTCAAAACTAGAGACTAATGGAACATGGACAGACAAGGAGTGCAGTCCCAGATCTTCCTTGTTTCTTGTTTTATTGTTAATAGAATACAACCATACACGCCATGAGCATATATTCCAATCTCAATCCCAAGGAAGGGGACAACGACATCTTCGCAACTATATATATATAATATATATATATACCTTCAAATGGAATCTTCCTTTTCACATATGTTGAACGTTAATATATAGAAGTTTTCATGTTCCCACACACACACACACAACACACAACGCGGGACGTCATGTGTATTTTTACAAAATTTGGCATAGCCTAAGCTATACAGACAATTTTTAGTGGTTGAAAACGCCAGGATAACGCTTAACAAGACCTGATCCTTTGTTTTTTACTTAGCCAGTGGTGTATCATGTTACTCTGGTGTATCATCTGGGTTTTGTCTTTCTATTATGGTATAATTGTTAGTTTAGATGGGAAGAGAGATTTCTACAGTATTTTAAAAAGACTGGCATGGTCTAGCGCGGTGCATGCAGTGGGGGACCAGCGATGGATTGCAAATGCTAGTGAGTGAGAGACCGAATACTTAACGTTTCGTCGTGCGCAAGTTACTTGCTACGGACGACACCAGCATCTTAACCTTGTGACCGTAAGAGCGTTTCGGTTGCAGTGCGCCATTCAATTGCTGTTACAGCTGCCGTTGCAAGGAAAAAGTTTGCCAAGTAACGAATAAAGACTCCACCAGCTTCCAAGGCTAACTAGGAATATTGGGGCAAATGAGTGGTGGATCAAAGTTCTTCGATAATGTACGGACTATGCTTTGAGTAAGTACTAAGTAGACCAGGAAGGCCTGCCCCACGTCATGGATTTGAATCATACCGTCCTCATCCAACAATACCACTGGTTGTGGTCAATTCTACCAATATCTTCTCATGCTGAACCATAACTTCGTGATCCAGCAATGCCACTCGTTGCGGTCAATTCCACCAAAACGTTTCAGATGTTGAATATGGTAGTGATTAGATGGAATCAAATGATTTTGCCATTAATCAGAATAATACGAATTCAATCCATTTGATGAATAAAATGTGACCCATTAACCAATCGACAAAATCACTTGTAACAAATAACGTTGTTGCATCAAAACATATAAATGTTGATTAATCCAGATAATGTGAAACTTGGTAAAATAAAATAATTACATAATTGAAAGATTAGATTGTTCAAAAATACACATGAAATGTTGAGATTACGCATTGAATTTTTAATAGTAGATCTATATTTGATGGTAGATTCATATTTGGTACTAGATTTATAATCAAAAAAGTTTTTATGATTGTTCCAGAAGAAATGAAACAAAAGATAGGATAGACTAGCATAGTTATTGTATGTGATCCATCCAATGCTAAAAGCAAAGGCATATATTAGATTGGTATAAACATCACGAGTTGCTTCGTAATAAAACCTATTGTTGTTGACATCTCCTTCTTGATTCCTTCGACCTATTGAGAATAACTTCGTGATCCAACAATGCCACTCGTTGTGGTCAATTCTACCAATATGTTCAGATTTGCAGGAATGTCGTGTAAAATGTAAACACATATTATCTATTTGTTTGGTTGTTTTGATTTTTTGAATATTATGTATTATACATGACGCATGAGTCTTTTTTAATAGAAAATTCATGTTTGTTAAATCTATTTTGTTTGGTTGTGTTTTTTGTATATATCATGGACTAATTTGTTGTTGTTTTCCTCTCATGTTGTAAAAAAAAAATACACTCCATTGAGTTCTTTTCTCTCAAGATAAAAATAAGTGTTGACAGCTCAAAAGAAACAAACCTATCCAATTTATAAACTCTTGATTTAAATAGATAAAATATTATTTGATAGTTTAAAAATCACCAATCAATGAGAGAGAGAGAGAGTACAATATATATGCATGATCTCATGATCCTGAAACCAACAAAAGAAGATAATAGAGGAACTATTCTAGAATTGAATTGGTTAATAAGATGAAGAAAATCTGAAAAACACATTTAACTATATGTAAATATACAACAGATAAATGATTTTCTAAATAAAAAAAACCAATTTAAAAGTGAATCCAAAATCCAAAAGATTGATTGGATTATCATAGGTCAATTTATCTAAACATAGGCACATCATATTTTGTGTTCACTTAGGTCATAGAAGATTAGAAATCAAGACTACAATCTTCATAGTTTCGCATGTAACTTGATATACATTTATAAAGTTCATTAAATTAGAAGAAAATGTAACTTAGTTTTTTTTTTTGATATGCATTTGCGTTGGTTTAAATAGAAAAAAAGAAGCTCAGTTTACCACAACAATATAATGTCAAAGTATTTCTTATGGAAAATTTAATCCCTTTCATGTTCCCTTTGGGCTCCAAAAGATGAAAAGGGTCGACCAAGGGTAGAAAAATAATTTCAGTTCTAGTACAAAGTATTAGAATTTTCGTCATATTTTAGATGAAATGGAGGGGAAAAAAAAAACTTAGCAACAACATTACAGTTGAACTCTATCAAAAACATGAGAAGTAAAATTAAAAAAAAAAAACATTTGGCATGGATAAAAAAAACCCTCCATCCATGGCAGGATAGAGCATCCAAGACTCCGATATTTTTCCCTTTTTTTGGATTACACCACTCTCCTCATCCATAATAACTTCGATCTATGTTTTGTAGTCGACTTCTTCATCAAAATTTTGTGTGACTCATTACTGACTCGCAATATTGGTGGCTTCATATATTTTTAGAGCAGAGCGAACCTTCTGTTTGTCGACATGAATCTCCTTTTTACTTACATTTTACACCTTTCCTTGTTTCTCTCTCTTACTCTCTTTTTATATATATATGTGTGTGTATGTATGTGTATATGTATATATATATTACATCATTTCATTTTAAGACTTAGAAGCTTGTAAACCTTAATTTATTCACTGCATTAAAGACATATTACTCGTATCTTTCATCACTTTTTTAATAGAAGGAATATAGATGGCGAAATATGAAGTAGGTTAGTCAAAGAGTTTGAGATAATCTAACTCTAGCCTTCTTCTGTGAATGTGTTTGGTCCCTATGCTTCAATGGGAAATAGGTTCATTTTTTTTCTTGGAGAATTCTCTTGCATGTGTAATATTATTCCCTATGTAGTATACCGTGGTTTTGATATGAATGTGTGGTGATTATTAGGGAAAAAAAAAATTACCCAAAGCATAACCAGTAGGCTGTAGATCATCACCTTATCCAATATTGTTCTGTTCTCAAGGACTCCTCCTAACTCCTACCGCATACTATTAGTTATTTTTTATTCCAACTCTTCTCCTCTCCTCTTTTTTTTAATATATTTTGTATATCTTTGAGAGGGGAAAATGTTTTTTTTTTTTGTTAACGGTTGAGATAGTAAGAGGTGAATGTCCTAGGATTCGAACTTGAGACCTGTGGTGAGTTTAAAGTTCTCCCAGCCACTGTGACAAATGAGATAGTAAGAGGGGAAAATGTTTATTTGTCCTTCAATTCGAGTTTAGCCTCCAGTCAAACAGAGTGAAGAAGTACATGCTTAAGCTCATGTTATACTTGCATACACCCTATGTTCACAGTGGGAAAATTCTTTAAATTTTTTAGATCTAGATAGTCCGCCACACGATTTGCATACAAATGTGAGCAAAATTAAATTATATTTGGATTCCTACGCCATCAGGATAATTTCCGCATTGGCTTCTCCTTCCCACAAAAAACTTCATCCTTTTTGGATATAGAATAAGAAAATTAAGAATAAATGAAAAATATATTAATATTCTATTTAGAAGTAATTTTCCAAACACAAATCAGTATGTATAATAAGAAATTCTAATTTAAATGGAAAATGAAATAAGTATGAGAATAAGTGTTGGAATAAATTAAAACCATGCACATTAATACTAATTAATCAACTTAATTATCAAAATATACATCTAATTTAAATTATGTATTATTTTTATACAAAAAAAAAGATACCATATATATATATATATGCATACATTAAAATAACTTGGTAAAATAATTTTATTTCACCTCTTTTATAGAATAACTATTCTAAAATAAGTAAATCAGAATAGGAATTGTTATTCCAAGATTTTTCTAATTTTTACACTATCAAATGGAATATTAATTGTTACTCTAGATTTATTCTAAAAATTATTCAGAGCCGCAACAAAGACTAAAATGACTAGATAAAATAAAATTATATGAAATTCATAACGTTGTATTATAAAGTTGCAATTACTTATTGTTACTTTTTTTGTTTTGTTTACAATTATAAATTTTATTATTTATATATTGAACACTATCAAATGGAATATTAATTGTTACTCTAGATTTATTCTAAAAAGTATTCAGAGCCCCAATAAAGACTAAAATAACTAAATAAAAGGAAATTATATGAAATTCATAATGTTGTATTATAAAGTTGCAATTACTTATTATTAATTATAATTTTTTGTTTACAAATATAAATTTTATTATTTATATATTCAAACGAATGATCACGATCGTCTAAAAATTTTCGATACTACACCCCCTAAATAAACGAAGATGCAGTATGTAACCACAACAAAACACCCTCCACATCCAAACTCCTGCATGTATCCATGGGAACCGAAACCACAATTGGGCAGGAGGAGTCAACCCAAGGTACCAACCAACACTGACCAGAAGAAGAAATCCGGACCCAGGACAAGGAGGCAAGAACTGAGCCAGAATAGGACATCGATCAGACGGCTGGAAGAATCGATCCGGTACGGTCGATGGGGGGGTCCTTGCTTGAAATCTCCACCGTCGATACATGCATCGTCACTGACACGATGGCGGAGGTGGAGAGTGGTGCGGACGGCGACAAATCGTTGGGTTGGTGGCGTTGCTGCAAATCCACGCGGTGGGGCCCAGCGGAGGGGCCTCACAGATCATGCTTTTTCTGCGTGCAAGGAAACACATCAAACGACTGGTACGGCAATGGTCAAGGCGCTCTCTCTCTCCAGCTGCTGCTGGACGCTGGTGCCTCTCTCTCTCTATTTATGCAGCGGATAGTGAGGGAGTTCACAGTTTCACGCCTCTTCCTCTTGTTTCTGCCCTCTTAGGCGTTACTCCTCGGTGTCTCGTGTCTCTCCTTCTTGCGTTCAGGTACAAAATACACCAGGAGTTGGTGGAGTTGGTTTCTTCTCTCGATAATTCTGATATGCATCAAGAGGTACTTAACATGGAATTTCTTCTTCTCCTTGTTTAGGTTTTTTTTGTTGTTGCTCTTTAGGGTGTGTTTTGGTGCTTCTTCAAATGGGTGGGTTTTGTTTCTTTTCCCTCTTTTTCCCTCCCCAACCATTTGGTGGTGTTTTTCTGGATGACTTTCTCTTCTATGTCTTTGTTTTATGTTTCTGGTTTTAGCTATCTTTTTTTGTTCAGCCAACTTCCGTCTGGGTCAGTTGTGGTTTTTCCGTAGTGCATGTAGGTGTGTTTGGTCCTTGGGGTTAGTTGTGCATGCAGAAATAGTAGGAAATATCCCAAATTTGGTTTCTAGCTATAGCTTCAACCTTTTCTTCTGGTTCATGTCAAGGATGAGATCTGAATCCCCAGCTAGCTCCATGATATTATATCTGGATTTCAGATAGATATGTTTCGCTTTCCTTTTGCTTTCTGACTTCAAAATTCTACTTGAGACCTTCAAAAAAAAGCATTGTCGTTTAATAAATGAAGTTCCGAAACAACAATACTCCCTAACCAAACAAGCAAAATGCACACGAGAAGTTTTTTTCCCTTCTGTCGTGGCTCTCTATATTCCATATGCAGTTCCTGGATCTTAATTTATAGTGATACTTAAGAGTTAAAATAATTCCTCCTCCTGTCTTTTGTCCTATTATTTACATCACCCTTATCAATTATTATTTCTGTTTCCTCAGGCCATGAACACCCACTCACTGGAAGAAGCGTTGGGTAGTCCCAACCCGGAACTGCAGCAGGAGAAGAAGCTGAAGCCACTGCCAGACCAAGCGCTCAAGTGCCCAAGATGTGACTCCACCAACACCAAATTCTGCTACTACAACAACTACAGCCTCTCCCAGCCAAGATACTTCTGCAAAGGCTGCAGGAGGTACTGGACCCAAGGTGGCTCCCTGAGGAACGTCCCTGTTGGAGGTGGTTGCAGAAAAAACAAAAGGTCATCCACTACCTCCTCATCTTCCTCCAGTACCACTTCCAGGAGGACCCAAGAGCAGACTCATACGACCAGCACCAGCCCAATGCTTCCTTCCCTGCAGAACCCAGTACTGCCATATGACCGCAATGACCTCACGCTTGCCTTCGCAAGGCTGCAGAAATCACCCACTGGGTCTGCACAATACGACTCTTTATTTGCAGGAAACCCAAATCCAGTCCCCGCTACTCACAACACCGGTCCTGGATTTCTCGATATCTTGAGGAGTGGTGGGTTCTTTGATACCCGTGGTACAGGTGGATTCCACAATCTTTACTATGGGTTTGGCGTTGGTGGGATTGTGGACGAGGAATCAACTACTGTATTGCCCGTTGGAGAAGTGGATGGTGGAGCGGCTGCAACGATTATACAAGAATCATGCAAGAACTTTGATGGAGATGGCAGGGCGATGGCGGGAATGCAGTATTGGCAAATGGGTGAGGATGGGAACATGGGTTTGGAGAGTGGGAGGGATTATTTGGGTGGTGTTGGGCCCGTTAGTTCTTCTGTCTGGCATGGTCTTGTCAACAGTCCTTTGATATAGAGTTAGATTCTCATCTAATATGGATTGTGGATTCCCAAGTTCTTCTTCTTTTGTTTGGAGACTTCTGTTTGCCGAATCCTCTCACCATCATTACATGATCACATCCATATCCTGTGGGCTATGGCAATGTTTCTCGCTACCCTTTGTTTGGATTTAGTAATGTAATACAATCCATGGCTTTATACATTTCTGGTGAGATGACGGATTTTTCTTGAGACGCTGAGATGGAAAACTGTGTTATTTCGTTCTCTTGAGCAGTTTCGGTGTAAAATCTGCCTATTGTATGCCCTTTGGACCTTGTTCTATCTTTGTCTAATGTAATTACTTGGCGAAAATGAGAATAGTCTTAATGATCCTGTGGGCTTTGTCAAGTGCATGGAGTTTTGACGGAATAGGAAGTAGTAGCTAAGCTTAATGGTGGTTGTAATGTCGATTACCACTTTCAATTAGCACAGAGGCATGGAGCGCTTAGCGGCCACAAAAGGCATGCATGTTAACGTTTCCAAGTTAATTAGGTACCACATGGAAAATTAAAATTTATGTGTTTTGGGTTCTGTTCCCAGGTGAAGCACTTGGAAGTAGTGCAGACGAAGAAATGCCCGCTGCTCATGGTGGATTCCATGCAGTGTTGTTTATTCATTCTTGGGGAGTGAGAGAAACGTCGAACAGTGCTCTGTTGACAAGGAATTCCTTGGATTCGCAGTTGGTGAAGGTGGGAGAGGGAACTGTTCCCAATATATTCTCTCCATCATTGCCACCCGCTGGAATAATGGAATCCTGTTCAGCAGCGAGCAACAGTCTCCTTTACTACTGTAAAGCGTGAGGAATGAATAGTGGCATCATTATAGTAGTACATGGCCTAGGAGGAAATCAGGAATCTTGGGAAGGGCATGAGCCTAGCGGTCTGTTTGTCAAATAATCAAATTTAAATATTTTACAAGATTTCACTCACATGATATTTTCAAATTTTTAACTTTAATATTAAACAACCAGCATTTTTATGCCATTGTTACATAATCTTTTCTTGATAATCCATGAACAGGCAGATCTTAATATTATTCTTTCTTCGTTTAGCAACAAAAGATTACAAGTGAGATCTTGTGTGTGGTTTTGTTGGTTGGTGGTTGTTGTCTTGCGTTAGATCTCGTCGAGTTTGCATGTACATGTGAAGAAGCTCCTCACGCACAGCTCCTCCTTCCAGTTGTGCATGTTTGTGCACGTGGTGGGCGTGACTCGTAAAAACACTAGTTCTTCGACCGTTTCTCGTGGCATGTTTGCGTGCTGTTTGGCGATTGCAATGATCGTCGGAGACCCGAAACGGGCGAGTGTCATTGATCAGAAAAAAATGTTGCACCAAAATTTTGACTGTATGCTAGCTGTTTAATCTAACCTTTACTTTCATGGTTCCTTTTCTTGGCAATCTAATGGGCTTGTTTTAGATTGTTTGATGCGACTGACTGGGTTAACACAAGGTGGTTATCTTTGTCCCTAATACTCATATTTTTTTTTGTTAACGGTTTAGATAGATAGAAGGTAAATTTTTATGTATGTCCTTGAATACGAATCTAGGATCTGTAACGAGTTTAAAATTCTCTCAATCACTATGACAAAGAACCATTGACTCCAATGCAAAGAAGAAAAAAAACATGTTTTATTATCAAATGCTTCAACTACGATCTCTGATAACCTTTTCAAAGCCGTTGATATTAAAGACAATAGGCCCTTTCATCATCAACATAAAATACGCATATAATACATTGATAATTCTTGAACATATATATGTCATTTAGGATACTTGGTTAATGGATTTTCAAACGGCTCATATGTTTCATTAGAATTTTTGGTCTTGAAATCAAATTTCATGAATGGTTTTCTCTAGAAATTTATTATGATTATATTCTTTACTGGAATGCCAAAAATTCATTGATTATTCCATATTTGCCAACCTATCAGTGGGCTCTATGAAACTTTCCTGGGAAGTAGTTAGAGATATAAGTAAGTCTGGGATGGAAAAAAACAAACTGATTCTTCGAATTTGGTGAGCGTTTCAATACTTTACTGCATGGTAGTTGAGGACATGTCCGGTATGATTAGGGAGAGAGCGACTAAAAAGATGTAGGATATGAGGGATGTTATTATACTATTTGAGGGATGTTAGAATAGGGCATATGTAATCACGCCACCTAGCTTGCAGATTTGCGATTGGATGTGTTGATGCAGCAGCGATAGAGGCGATGGTGAGCTTTTTGGGGTTCCTATGGGTAAGGTTTTTCGACGATGATTTTTCCTTTTCCTGTGTTTAAATCCATCATTCATTTTCTTTACTGATAGGGAGCAAGTATAGATGTCCATTACCCCCTTGTGCCCCAATGTCTTAGATATTTCCAGCATGTTCATCGACAGCTGTTACACATCATGGTCATTGTTGACCACAGTCTAATAGGATTAGACTTGTTAAATAGATCGTGTTGTGTATAAACGTATATATTATATATATATATTAAATTCAAAAACGATTTATTTAATTATCGTGTATCTAATACTAAACCTAAACACGAATTGTTTGTTAGCGTGTATACACGACATGACTCGTTAAGTAGACGTTTAAGTGAATTGTGTCGTTTCGACACGATAACGATTCGATTGATACGAGTACACATTTATTACATGGTTACACGTTTAATACAAGATTACACGTTTAGTATACGTTTAACATTTACATATTTTATACACGTAGAAAAATCAAAGACAAATCAATAAATTATGAAACCAATCGTTCAACAATATTTCACAAGTTTCATTGATTCATATGTTAATACCATAAGTCTACAACATATCATAGATATCTACTATTCAAATTAATGAAAGTTATAATCTATATACATGATTAGTTAACGTGTACTTATCATGTTTTTTACATTAGATACGAAAATTACCCGTTTATAATCGTGTCTACCAGATAGACACGATAAGTACACGAACCATGATAAGTATAAACCCAAATACGATTATATTGTTTTATATTCATGTCGTGTCAGAAATTGACAGGTCTAGATAGGATGTAATATTTTTTGAGCCACAGATTCTCTATAATCAAGATTATAGTATTATACTTGAAGAAATTGCCTATCTTAACATTTTCTTGGTCCTTCGTAAATAATGGGGAAGATACTTTTTGTTGGGAGAATAGCATGGGTGATTTTGGTTCCCCTAAGTATTGGTAGCTAGGTCAATTCTCGCTTGTTATTAATAAAAAATGCACCATTAAAAAAGCTTGTTGAAATATAATAGTAATTTTTCAGGACTTTTTAAACATTCTCCAGATAATTCATCTAGTTATGATAAGTTACAGTTTCAACTTGAATGCTTTACAGAGATAATAAATAACCTTCTTTTCAACAATGTAAGGGATGAGATTGAATAGTTGCCTAATTCAAATAAGGTTTATTTAGTCAAAAGTTGCTATGAGATCATTAACGATGGTGGCACTAGATTTTCCCTTCTTGAGCATGTTTGGAAAGCAAAGATACCATTAAAATTCAAGTTATTCTCTAGCTTGCAATTCACAATGAAATATTGTCTAAAGAGAATCTCTTCAAAAAAGATTGGCTGGGCTCGATCTCTTACAACACTTGTAAATTCATTTTGTAATTATTTATATTTTTAATGAATTTATCCTTAGACGGGTATTACTGTTTTGAGACTCGTTTGTGTGATTTTGTGATTTTGGACTTGAGCCTCATGGACTGGCTTCTATTTGTGTATTCCTTTGCTTATCCGAATATGGTTGCCATTATGCTTGTGGGCCCGTGTCTGGGTCGATGTGGGGTCCACGTTTGTGGGTTGGTTGGTGAGGCTTGCAGTTGACCTCATGTTGGGAGCGAGTGGTTGAGGTGTGTGGTTCTGCTGGTTGTTGCAGACATGCATGGATGCCTGGTTGGCCGCATGCTTACCTTCCTAATGACGTGGCTATTTAAGGACACGAGCCATGCAACGAACCGACCATACCCTCCTCCTCCTCCTTCTAGCTCACCTTTCCTCCTTCCCGAGCACGTCACTCTTTCTTCCCCCTCCACTTTAGTGTCTCTCTCTCCCTCCATCCCCCCTTCTCCATCACACCCTCTCCCTCTCCCCCATTCTCCTTCTCCCTTGTTGCCTCTGTTCGGTGTGCTCGAGGGACGGCGACGGCTTGAGGCTGTGCGTGGAGTTCTGTTGCGATGCCCCTGAGGTCGTGGAGTGGCCGTGGATGCCTGAGGTCATCGGTGGTTGGCTGGAGTAGGCGTGGATCGTTGGAGTGTGTTCTTAGGTATGCACCTCACCTTGTGTTGTAGAAAGCATGAAAATGGTAGAAAATGATAGGAATGTATGAAATCTAGGTAAATTTACATTCTTAGAATTTATCGAGAATTTATTGTGGTATTTATGGCCATTAATGGCGTTGTGTGGTTTTAGGTCGTTTTCAACCTTTGTGGCTTCTCGAATTTGTTTCTCTTTCCATGATGAATGGATTTTAGTTTTGTTTGTGTGAATTTGAAGTAGACTCTAAGGTCTACAATATATGTTTTTTTTGGATTTTGTGATGCTTATTTTGAGGGTCCACCCCTTGGTTCCAATTTAGGCGATTTTGCAAACTGTGGTTGGAGGCTGTTTTCTACTTTAGTAGATTTCGGTATGTCGTTTTCCTATCAGTTTGGTCCTTTTGGGGTAGGTTCGGTCGATTAATCCAAATCGGACTACCGAATCAGGGATTTTTGATCGATCGATCTGATTTTCGGTATGTCTTTACATACCTCGAGTGTGGACCTCACTACTAGAAAATCTACATTTTGCAAGGAAAAATTGCGAAGACTTAGCGAGGACCATCCTCGCAAACATATGGAGAGGACATATAGCGGGGAATTAGCGAGGAATATTTCTCGCAATAATTTTTCGAGTATTTAGCGAGGAGTCCTTCTCGCAATGTCCTCGCTTTTTATTAGCGAGGACATAGCGAGGAAATGTCCTCGCTACTTTCTCTCGCTAAATCAGATCTAAAATACCGACACACGGGGTCGTTTTCTTTTTTTTCTTACCCTAATTTTACCCATCCTCCTCCTCTTCCGTGCTTTTCCTCCGCCTCCACCGCTGCTGCCGGACGCAACCTCTTCCGTGCTCCTCCTCCTCCTCCATTGTAGTGCCTCCTCCTCCGACGTCCTCCTCCTCTCGCTCGCACTGCCTCCTCCTGCTGCCGGACGCAACCTCCACAGTCTTCTGGAAGCAGAAAGGGCCAACGTTCTCTCGATTCCAGTCCGCATCTTACAGGTCCGCCGTCGTCCCCCCTCTCCCGATTTAATTTGGAAAATGTTGCTCCAGTGAAGAACTCATCTTTCGTTGGAGTTTTTTAGTTGTACGATGATACTTTGCGATTTGGTGTGATCGTCCTTCTATTCTAGAGATCCTTTGATTTTTCAAGTCTGTTAAATGAATACCTGTACAATTAAGTCAGTTAAATGAATGCTTTGCAATTTATGCCACATCCTATACAAGAGGAAAAAAAATTCTATTCTGAACTTAGATAACCACTATGTCATCTCAAAGCAGTGGTTATTGTGTGAAAAATACTTCACATTTTACTGATTCCAAAGTAACTTTGAACCTGATTATCCCAGATATGAAAGCTTGCCAATTAATACTTAGATGTCTGATGGCATCTCATTAGCTTTGAACCTGTTGGAATCTAACAGAGTCTAGAAACACAAGAATATGTTATTTAAGGACAAGTTTATATGTTACGTCAGCACTGAAGAAAAATGCACGGTGTTTTCATATGAGCTATAAATTAATAAACAGCAGGATCATCTTTGTGATTGGGTTATATATCAAACAGAGAATAATGGATAAAGTAAAGCAAAAAAAGGAAGAGATTTTACAGAACAAAAATAAAGAAGCATGTAAAAAACAAATAAAAATTTATTCCATCACCTTTAGGAGCCTGAACAAGCCAGTCGCTTCCCTTATCCTAGAGAACACAATGCAGAATGCCTGGACTTCTATGAAAAGATCTTGAACTGCATGTCATACACCAAAAATACAACCAATAAAAATCTAAAATACCTGCCAATACTATGAAAGCATTGAAATGAAAAAAGGAACCTCAAAACAAGAGACTATGAAAAAACTTATCAAGAGACAAAAAGACTGGAATACAGTAACAATTTCTACATAGACAAACATTAATAATAAGCTAAAGTCCAACTGCTTTACTCAGAATGGAAGGGGTACAATCCCAAACACTAGCAAGTATTTTTACTAGTACCATACTAATAATACTGTCTATCAGTACTAGAGAAAAATATTGAATCTGACAATCAGATCTAGAAGTTCATATGTGACTGACCATGTAAGTTAAATGAAGTGATTGATTTACGTAATTGTGTTTGATATTTGTCGGATTTGATATGACTTTGACCAAATTTAATTTACGGTAAACAAGTCAATTTCAGAATTGATTCAAGTTAACTACCTCCAAACATGTTAAATATGGAATAAGATAAATAAATGACGTAAAATGTCTATATTCTCATTTGAAAAGATTTGAGCATGTGTTTCCAAATGGAAATGGTGATACGGAGTTGAGAGTAAAACATTTGGAAGTGATACAAGAAAACAGTATGCATATTTGCAGTTATCATTGCTATATTCTTCCTCCCCAAATGGTAATCAGTCGTTCGAGACATGTGTAACTTTTGTGTTTCTTCGGAATTGATGTTTCTCATGTTTGTTGTTTACCAATTGCGATAACTTACATTTCAAGCAAAGGCCCTGTTGTCAAACAAATCAACATTTGCTTAAGTGTTCTAATTTTATCCATGTTGTAAATTTGCAACCTGCCATAATCAACAATTTAAACAGCTTGATCAATTCTCAATTTTCTAATAAATCAACACTTTCCACAATACCCAATTTTATCCATGTTGTGAATTTACAATTTATTTTCAAATGAAAGAACGAAGATAAATCTGTAAATTCAAATAATCAATAACAGCCTCATATCACATCTCCAACAACTACCATGTTCATTACTACAAACAAGATTTACCCTTATATAGCATTGTTCTCAAACCACCCCAAAAGGCCACACACACAAAATCCCCCTGTCCTTAACTACATTACTTCTTTTCTCTAGGTCCAGTGTAAGGCACATGTGATCATGCACAACACAATCAAACGAAAAGTTTTAAACTATCTCACATATAATTGCCATTTGTGGAAGACATTAAATTTATTCATTGTGTAATTTAAGTAACGTTTGCCAAATGTGAAAGATATGCATTAAATGTTAATCATGAGTTGATTTTCTACATTTTTACTTTTAGTAACTTAGTTACTTCTATATATCATTAAATACGATTATTAATAATTTAGATCAATTAATATTTTAGATCATTTCTCATAGGATTCCAATGATGACACTTTAGATCCTTTCTATTCATTAATATTTTACTCCTTTTTCTCTCTCTGTTATTTATTTTATTAATTGTATACTCATAGTTTCTACTGGATATGATCATTTCTAGTGTATGGGCATGGATTCTCCTATATTTGAGTTAAGAGATGTTAGTTTATCTAACATAATACTAAAAATTTCTGAATATGTAGAAATGTTTTAAAATTAAATTATCTGTACGATTCAATTTATTCTTAATGATCTATTTTTTGTAAAGTTTTTTCTATATATGATACTACTTACTTTATTGTGATATTTATTGTTAGTGTTGTG
>JAMKQA010069974.1:0-12490 GCA_024699735.1 Posidonia australis | reverse complement strand
AGCAAGCATTTGGACTAGAAAGACCGAGTTTCTCGGGCGTACGAGGGTGCCTAACACCTTCCTCGTGCGTAATAGGAATCCTTATCCATTCTCTGGTTAGCAGACATCCAGCCTTCCCATTTGCATCTCATGCATTCATCCTTTTGTGGTTTTCCTCGTCTTTCCCTTAAAAGACTAGGTGACGACTCCTTCCCTTTTTTTCTTTTCTTTTTCTTTTATCCTATCCTTGCGCCTTTGCCATCCTGGCATGGCTATGGTCGTCTCCTCCCCACCCCTCCCTTCAGGTTGGGCACGATCACAATATGAAAATGATTTCGAAGGAAATATGGCCATGTTTTGGAAAATAGTTTTCTATGATTTTGTGGTGGACCAAGATACCGAAAGGCCATGCTATTTACATTAGGGAATGCAATGTCATTTTTGAGTGGTTGAGCATGTCACCTAGGTTGAGGTCGTAGACCAACAGGCTGTAGGCGAGTGTTCATCATGTTCTAGAGGTATGATACTCCCAAACTATTGTTCACGAGGCCAAGGTTGAGGTTCGTAGGTTGAAGTGTCGTCTGGACCTGGAGGTATGACACTCTGGTTGTTACCGGACATTAAGGCTCAAGGTACCAGTTGAGTGTGGAGGTATGACACTCTTGTTGACCTGGGTACCGAGGTGAGGACATTGAGAGGGTGTACCTTGTTTGTTGGCCAGAATGGGTAGTACATGTGCCTCGTTTCTAGTGTTGTTTTGAGTGACAAGATTGCTTTCCTAGGTGGGCTTAGCGCTTTGAGGGTCCTTCAAGTGGGAGGACTTCGAAACAGATTCACTCCTTGTATGGTGGTGGATTCGTGGCAGTGTAATGTACCTCGGTGGCTGCTTATAGCCAGAGTTGGTTGCTTGACGCCAAGCAATGCGACTCAATGTTGTGGTTTTGGCCCTTGTGGTTTTGGCTAGTGTGGCCTGAGTTAGTGGTTTTCGGCTAGTAGGCTCGTGCTTCGAGGTTTCGGTGGATTTACTAAAAGTGATGTTTTAAAGATAATAAAATGATCTAGAAAGAAAGATTTGCCTCAATTTTCCATGTTTTTTTGTAGGGTATGTGCTGGGTGACATTTTGGTCACTCATGCATGTTTTGTTTTGTGGTTTTTCAGTTACAGGTGTAGGCTAGTAGTATTTGTGTGTATAATGCATATAGTTGGAGTCACGTAGCCATTTACTACAAGTTCCTGATAGTTTAGATATTTTAATTAGCCTTTTATATTCTATAAATTGAGCATGTAATTGTGTTTAATTTATTTAGGGTAATTGATTTTGGTGGTAGCAACTCAAGCCATTATAAAGAAAAGACGAGTATTCTAGAATATTCCAAAATATCTATGCTCGTTGCCACATGAAGTGGCGACAAATTAAAATATCTAAATTTAAATTTCGATTTGAATTTGAATTTAAGATAATATCTACTCATTTTCAATGAAATGATGTCAAGAAAATATTATATAAAACTCCTAGATCTAGAGTTGAAAGGAGGCTTCTCGAGGAGAGAAAATTTGAGATATGAGAGATTTAGGCTTTGAAAGAGAAACTTTGGAGTAGTTGAGTGATGAGATTCTGAGAGATCCATAGCCCCACTTCATCAATTTCTTGAGTGAAAACCTAGATGCAATAAGATCGCACCCACTCTTAGTGAGACATGCCATCGGAAATCTTTCTACGCCTACATTTCCCCATCACATCACATTGAGGGTGAAGGGAATATTTGTTCCATTCTCTTTTTTTTTTAACATTACATCACGTCCTTAGATAGGACGTTGCATTTTCATGCAGGGAACCATCCGCGATTAGTATCATTTTCATTTATTTATGTCATTCATCATTTTCAATACATTATTTACTACACATTTATGCTAACCTAGATCCATTTCATTTGTTTTGTAGTGAAGGAATACGCTACGTAACACAAGGACACCACTAGATGACATCTTGTCATCGATCATTGAACTGAGGATCCACATTCGCATCTCCAAAAGGCTTCTTGTTAGTCGACATCGCAAATTGACAAGTGGCAATCACAACTAGTGTTGACAAACCTAGATGCGTCGACATCACCATCAACACACCCTAGATCCAACATATCCACAGTGCCATTGTGTTTCATTGCGATATTTTGCTCCCTAGTGTCATTCTTCTATAAATATCATGTTATTTTGGTGTCATTGGATTTCTTTGTGTTGTTATTCTCAAGAGAAACATGACTGACACGGTGGAAAATATCATCAACTTGGAGGGTGATTTTCGTAATAACTGGGTTTAGGGTTGATATAGTGATGGGTGGGATGTAGATGGTAATGGAGAAAGTAAGAAAGTAGAGGACAATGTCGATCATCACATTGATATGGAAATTTCTAATGATGAAGTGGAGATCAATAAAATACATTTTGTTGATTTAAGCAATCTTCTTCAAGATACAGCCTACAGTTGTGATGGAGTTTAAATCATTTTGTGACAATTGAAAGTACTACACAACTTTTGTAGATAGTGTAGGGTTTGGTGTGAAGATGCGATATTCTTGTAAGATAGTCAGTTCAAGTGATAATCCATACAAGAAAGCTATCTTTGTTTGCTGTAAAGAAGGAAAAGGCCTAGTGAAGCCTCACGACTTACTATATGGAACGAAGCTTTCGGCAAAGACACAATGTCAAGCTTGAATAATGATTTACCTACACAATAATGGCAAATACAAGGTAATGCACGTGAACCATGAACATAACTATGAAATGTTGGACAAGTCATTAATGCAATTACTATGTTTGAAGAGGAAGATGATATATTTACATAAGAGACTAATTGCAAACAATGACCTTATTGGAATACCTATATCTAAGACAATAGCTTTGTTTGTTGAAGAAGCCAGTGGGCATGAACACGTGTCGTTCATTGAACAAGATTGTAGAAATGCTGTAAAAATAATGAGAGTCCTCCAACTTGATAAGGGTGATGTAGAAGCAATTCATGTTTGCAATTAGTATACTAAAGAATGTTGAAGAACCACATGAAGAACCAGAACTTCTTTTACATGATGGACTTGAACGAAACAAGTATACTAAAGAATGTCTTTTGGGTGGATGCAAGACCAAGACTTGCATATGAGTATTTTGGTGATGTGGTGTCTTTTGACATGATGTATTTGTTGAACAAGTGACTTGCTTCAATTGTGCTCACAAGAGACTGAATTTGCTTACACAGTTTGTGTTCGAGAAATAACTTGGTGAGACATACACTTCAAGCATGTTTAAGAAGTGTCAAGAGGATATTGCCAACACCATGTATTGCGAGGTTTCACCAACTAGACAGAATGGTAGTTAGTTTATTTATTCCAAAAGTGAGCTGATGAAGTTAATGGAGCCACCTATCACGTTTGAGAAAATGTACACAGTCGAATGAGAGCAACACAACATGAATCTGAAATGCAACTGTCGATCATTTGAGCATAGGAGAATACTATGCAAGCATAGCTTTGCCGTGATGAAGCATAGGAGGTTAGAATGTATGCCTCCTTGATATTTTCTTGATAAATGGGAAAAGAACCAAGAGTGGTTGTATGCAAAAGAAACATACATATGTTAAGATAGATGGATGACACTCTAGGAAGGTATGAAGATATCTGTTGTAGATGTTTTGAACTTGCTAAGATTGGAGCTGTATCGAAAAAGAAATATCTCAGGGTTGTCGATGCTATAACATATGCTCTTAGAAAATTAACTCCTTCCACAAAGCCAATATATTCATTACTAGTGACTTCAGATACTCGGAATGAAAATATGGAAACATTTGTCATCAAAGATCCTCATCTTGTTAATAGACCAGGCTGACCACCCACTAATAGGAGGAAGTTAACAAGGGAAAATGTTGTTGCCAAGTATTGTTAAGATACTCAAAAGAAGAAGAAGCAAGCACAATTAGAAGACCAATTGGACTATAAATTCCAACAATGGATACTGATGACCCTAGTAATGGAAAACTATTATTAAGACCAATTGTAATTTTTTAAGATATTATGAAACTATCAATGTATCAAGTAAATAGTATGAGAGTAAAATAGATATTACATCACTATCAATGTATCAATTAAAATAGATATTACATCACTATCAAGTCTCAAATAACACATTATCAAACTATGCTAAAAATTGTATCAAACTGCTCTCAAAGGATCAAGTAAAATACCATCGAACTGTTGTCAACTACTATCCATCAAAATATTATTAAACTATTGTCAAATTACTGTCAATGTACTATCAATGTATCAAGTAAAATTATCTAGTAGTGCACATGAGTCTCTAAGGAATCTAAGTGGTATTGTTGCTCGTGACATATGCATCTGCTTAGGATCTTCATTGCATATTCTAATTCCATTATGCAAACAATCCATTCAATGCAAAACATATGTTGCACAATCGTTGGTTCTTGAAGCTTGCTAATTATAGTTTCGACAAAAGCTTATCAACCAGTGCTTAGAATGTCCTAGCTTCGAATTTATTAGCTGAAACTACTACTGTGACAATAATAATGTTGTTTCATTGTGTACACCAACAACTTCTTGTGTACCAGATTTGATTACGTCATCGGTGAGAAAGCTATCGTAAGATGTCGCACAACACTCATGGAGGTCTAGTATTAGTTGATGCTAGTGATTTGATGACATTATAAGCCGAGCAATGTAGTCTACTTGTGTGAGGTGGTCCACGGTATTGCAAAGCATCATTTGAGCTTTGTCAATTTGCCCTTGGGCTAAAAATTGAGTTGCATTAGTGTCCACAAAGATCACATATTTGGTTGATTGACCAAAGCCTCTCTCCTTTTCTAGGAGCTGAATAAAGCAATCCACGACCTGAGGGATAGAAAAAACACTAAGTTAACTACAATTGCATGAGGAACAAAATTATGTTGATGAGACTATTGTGAGTTCTTACATCCGAATTGATGTAAGTATCATGCATAAGAGTGTCCTTGAAGTGTGATCTATTTAGACAATTTGATTCACTATATCATTACACAGATTCAACTGGATACTTAGGACTGGTCAACAACTCCAACACTTGCCTCTCTTTGTTATTTATGCCTAAAATATTGTTCCATCAAAATCTTTGAATTTTATTGTATGCTTAGGAAGGGTGAGATCTCTAGTTGGGGAGAATCATTACATTCCACCATCTTCCTCAGTGACTTGCTTAGGCTACTCCATGGCACAACAATGACAATATTATGATGTAGTACTGATAGGAATTGTACATTAAGGATTTAAACAATACAAAGAAATTCATACTTGTTTTGCCTTCTTTGTGTCGTCCAATCATTGTCATTGTCCTTCGTTGCCATTCGCTTCTTCCTACTCATTGGTTTCTTAGGGTTTGTATGCTCTACTAGGGAAACTTGGGATTGTTGCTCTTGCACTGCTGAGGTTGCTTAGGGTTGCTGCTCCTACTCTGTTGGGGGTGTTTAGGCCTCCTCTTGCTTCTACGATGCTAAGGGTGCTTGGGGTTGCTGCTTCCTCTTACTTCTTTCCAGTGTCCTTGTCCTCGAATCATCGGGGAGCTGGCTATGTTAATTGCTCCTACAGAGATCATTCATGACTTCTCCGATTATCATGTCAAACATTATGTCTTGGTGTTGGTGGTTGGGTTCTTCAACTTGAATTTTAGAACCTCGACTTTCTTTTGAAATATTGGTGCTAGAGGCCCTCAAGACCTTTATCTCTTCCTACAAAGTGGCTTTATCCTGCATGAGAGCCCTTACCTCAACTTCAAGATGAGCAATCATATAATTCTTCTCGTTAAGTTGGGCCTCGAACATAGCTTGTTGTTCCTTGTTTTGCTTTGCTACCTTGGCCCATTGAGCGAGAGGGTCAACATGGTCTAATACTTTCAGTCTTGTTTCCATGTTATTCTTGGTAATACTCTTAGGACATTCACCAACACCTTCTGGTGGTCCTAGTGCCCCATCAGAAAAAGATCATTCATCGTGTAGCGACCTAGACCTTTGGTGGTATTTTAGCCAACTATTTAGTCTAGATTTCAGAGCCTGGCGCAATTTACAGGCATAATTTGCTAGTGCAATTTTCTAGTGCAACTTGTTGGCACAAAAAGTGTAAATTTCAGAACTCAAAAGTTAAGTCGCATTTTCATGGATTCGGCATTGCGATCGAGTTTCAGACGTCATATCATGGTGTCTTGAGTTTGAGATATTGTATGGACCTTTATGGAGACCCTGCGGATTATTTTGGGTCTGTGGTTTTCTCACTCTTTGAATTCCTATTTTCTTTACATTATACTTATAGGCTTTCCTTGGTTCCTTGGAATGTGACAAAACTTGGCATGTTGTAGCCATGAGTGTGTCAAGTTGAGGGTAGGATATAATGCAAATGCCATAGTGTCGCTCATGACCCCTAAAATTGTGATTTACTTTAGGGATACCTGTGCCTAAGATATTTCCTTCTTTTCCTGTGATGACGTAAAATATGTGTGAAATTTATGGGATGATTTCGGGCATGGGGTTATGAAAGGAGGAGGAGAGTGTCATTGAGGTAGACATGCATATGGGAAAAAAAAAGGGAGAAAGAAGAGAGGAAGGCTCGAGAAGCATAACTAGAAAGAAATAAATAAATAAATAAAAGACAAGGAGGAGGGGAAGAGAGAAACAAGGAAAGAGAGGGGGAGAGAAAAATGGAAAAGAAAGAGAGAGAGAGTGGCCTAGCTAGCTGCTGTAAAAAGAAGGAAGAAGAGAAAGAAAACAGAAAAGAAGAAAAGATGAAGAAGATGGAAGAAAGAAAAAGGAAGAGGTACACACCCTATTCTTTGTTTTTCCTTCTTTTAAGCTTATGTTCATTGGAAATAAGTTGTAAGGGAATGCTTGGAATACATGATAGAAATCTTGTAATTGTTTGTGTGATTTTTAGTGAATTTTCAATGTATTTTTGAGTGGGTTCTTACTAGTGGGTCTGTTTGGGTTCCATGGCTTTGATCTTTAATATCTTGAGCCCCAATTGTCAATTTTCTATGATTTTTGTTCCATGTGATAGTAAACATAGAAATCTTTGTTTCAGTATGCCATATGTAAATTTTGAAGGCTTGTAGTGTGACTAGTGGAGTTTCTAAGTTTGAGAACTTCATTGAGTTTTCTACTTTGAAAAACAAAACCTGGGACGCACCTTGTAGGTGCACCAAACTAGCACATCTGGGCCTAGCAGTGCAGCCAGTTCTGGTTATTAAAGAGGCTTTGGTTGGTTTTGTTCATATACCTTGATTGGTAAATGTGTGTGGTAAGGAAATGATTTGAAAATACAAAATTTCCACTAAGCTATAGTAGTATAAAAGATTATATGACTTAGAAATATTAAATTCTTCCCTCAATGGTTTAGATGGACTTTGGAGTTAATGTTTGGCCCTAGAATTAGATGTTGATTAGTTTCTAGTGTGATGCACTGAATTGGGTATTCAGTGGCACTGTTTAGGTGTAATTTGTATTGGTGTCTAGTCTTATAAGTCATTAGGGACTTCGAAACCATTGTTTGGTTTTCTGTGTAGTTCTTCAAGGTGAATCTTATACCTTGAAGATGTTAAATTGTCGTCTTCTTTGGGCTTAAGGATTTAAATAATTTTTAAAGCTTCTAGAAAGATATGAATGTTCTTAAAAAGTGGTTTTCCAAAGGATTTGAGAAAAGAAAATAGTTCAGAGTTTGTGATTTTCGTTGTAGTTTTTTTAGTGAAGTATTTGGTGCGATGTATTATGGTGTTTTGAGAAATGATTTGAAATGTTTTCGAAATGGTTTTCTAAAAGGATTTTGGAAAAAAGAATGTACAGCTTTGCAAAAGTTTTGGAAAGAGTTTTCTGTGGTTTCTGTTTGTAGTGGACGAAGAGACTGGAGGGTCGCGTTGTTAGGACCAGGGGATGTTGGTTGCGTTCCTGGTTGGTCGAGCACGTTGCCTAGGTTAAGGTTTTGCGACCAAGAGGTTGAGGCATGTATTTGTCGGTTCTAGGAGGTATGATTCTCCTTAATTGTCGTCCACGTGGTCAAGGCTGAGGTCTACGGATCAAGGTGCCGATTGGACTTGGAGGTATGACACTCTACTTTCTCCAGGTGCTAAAGATCCAAGGTACTAATTATACACAGTGATATCGTGGAAGCGGACTCATGGGGTATGAGACCTTTATGTAGCTGGACGTGATACACTAGTTGGTACGGGTACTGAGATTGATAGGTGTCGACTGAGCCCAAGGGTAAGGAGCCTTTAGTTGTTCAGAGCACTGAGACTGAGACTGAGACTAGGATTCCAAGAGAGGGTGTACCTTGTGGTGTGGTCTTGAGAGATGACAACTTTCTCAAGGAGGGATAGCGTGGTGAGGTTCCTGCAAAGGTAGGACGCTGAGACAAGCAGACTCCTTCACAAGGTGATTTTCTGTGACAGTGCAAATATCATTAATTACACTTCGATGGACTGCTTGTAGGCCATTGTCGAATGCTTGGCATCGAGCAACACGACAAAGTGTTGAAGGTCCTGTTAAGAAGGTAAGGACTCTAGGATGGGTAGGCCGTACCTGTCCATGGCAGTGTAGTAGAGACTAGAGTGAGAGTCTCCGGCGACTGCTTGTGGCTAGTGCTTGTTTGTGTTTGCACTGGTGCGTGGTGCTGAGGTTTTTTGGTGAAATATTATTCCTATGTGGTTTTGGAGCATAGGCTCCGTGCTTGATAGGGCATCAATGAATGTGAGTGGTTTTGGACTTAACATGGCAAGAGTGGTCATTTTAAGTATGTATAAAGGTTTTGAAAACCATTCATATGGTTTTCAAAAGAAAGAAATGGAAATGGTTTTAAAGAGATTTTTTTTGCTTGCTGAGACATGATGTATTGCCTTGTTGTGATGTCTCGACATCCAGGAAAGATGCTAGAGTTGTGTTTGTATGTTTAAGTAGGATATGTGCTGAGTAACCTTTCTATAGTCACTCATGTGTGTTAGTTTTAATATTTGTCACAATTGTAGAATAAGAGTACGAGCTTGCTAATACCTATAGAGTTGGAGTCACTTGACCACATATCAAGGGTTCTCAATAAATAAGTATCTTAGTTTTTTTTAGTTAATAATGCTTTTACTTATGTTACTTATTGTTGGATTTAGTTTTAGAGTTAATGTAATATTAAATATAGAAAAAAAAATGTTTTCTATGAGTCTGCTCTATGATATTAAATAACAAAAATAATACTTACTAAAAGAATTATTGTACAACCATTAATGTAACTGAATCAAATATTTTCGTTGACTTCTAACTTACGTTTAGTTTCAGATAATTAAGAGTGGAAGAGCCTATAAATGGCAATTTTCTATGAAAATTTTCCAATTGTGGACAAGTCGTTCACATAATGGAAGACTCCAACAGGGATATGGAGCAGACCATTAAAGAAGAGGTATAATGTAAAAAGAAACAAAATCAAAATCTTGACCACGTCCTCATTGTCTTTTGGTGTATATTGGGACTCTTTTTTGGATTGAATGTTTTGAAATACATTCTCATAATGCTTCGTTTATATAATTTTTAGGCCATTGAAGCATCATTCGAAAATAACAGTTGGGGTAGACGTGTAGAAGTCCGATGATGCACTGTTTGTAATAAACAACCCCAATAGCAAACAAACATCTACTGGATTGAGTTTTACCAAAGATTTTGCAATGCTTAGTGTCATAATTTATTGTTAGATTCTGGACGAAGGGGTTGTCCACATGT
The DNA here is from genome assembly GCA_024699735.1 of Posidonia australis. Classification (NCBI taxonomy): domain Eukaryota; kingdom Viridiplantae; phylum Streptophyta; class Magnoliopsida; order Alismatales; family Posidoniaceae; genus Posidonia; species Posidonia australis. The sequence continues at coordinate 2,729 of JAMKQA010069974.1, read as the reverse complement.
GAGAGATTCATATCAAGAAAGTATTCTAACAGAGTCTTCAAGAAATTCTTTCGCTAAGTAAGTTTAAGTCTATCTACATATTTCCTTCAATCTAGAAAAGTATAACGAGATAGATGAAATGATAGCTTCATACAAGGAATACAAAGATAATGACATACAATGACAAAAAGATAACATACTAGTGATAAAGAAAAAACGATTAACATGCCTTGTTATCTTTTGCAATCCTACTTGACTTCTCCATCTGATTTTGTGGAGATTTGTTACTCTCAACTTCGTAAGGTTTATTCACAACAACCTGATGTCCTTTCCTTATCATTTTGTACAGAGATTGGAAACAAAGAAACTTCAACGGTTGGTTGCAGACGAGACAAACGAAAAAGAAGACGAAGTGTTTCCAACTAAAAGGTGAGGAATATTTCAGTAGTTTGAAATGAAAACAAAATAAAAAAAGTAAACTTATACCACCTTTCAACTCTCAAAGACATGTGTAAATGAAACCATTACGTCAACTACAGAATAGTAGTAGTAGAAAAACCTCGTCTATATTCCGCATGACTTCCACGTCACAAGTTACATAAGATGAGTCGGAAACGAAGTCTAAAACAGCGTCCGCATATCCTTATCCGTCCATTTACATATACAGGCCACGTTGTCTTAATTTGTCTTGGCTTAAGAGTTCAGTGTAGTTCAAATTCAATAATCACACACCTTACCATCAGTTTTTTGTGTAGGCTAATGTTTATTATATTAGGTTCTTGACATGACCAACAAATTTCATCAAGATTTAAACGCCTAATCTATTTGATAGAAATAAATAAAATCTATTCTTATGAGGCTCTCACTACGCTGAATATGCACCGTTAACATGGCACAGACCTAATATTTCACACTTTTAAGAAAAGCGTGAGAAATATATTTTTTTCATGTACTGCCAATTTCCCAAAGAATAATTCCTCACCGTTCATTTTTTCAGCCTTCTGCACGTGAGAATCTTTGCTGCAAATTTTGTCAGAAACCTGGCAGTGGTAGACCTGTCCGTATCATTAATTCAAATAAGTTCCTATTCATTTTTTACAAGTGCTCCTACAAATTCCTGTATTTGAGCAATACTTCTTTGTCTTCCTATTTGTATCCACATCCATTTTTATTTTTATTTTGAAGTTCACACCAAATGGGTGAAAGTTACAAGGACACTCGGTACAAAGAACATCAGAGGAAATGTTGGAAGAGACACTGAGCTCTTGATTTTCTCAGTAAAAAGATTAGATTTTAGACTTCTAGCATATTGTGCCAAATGATGAACAAGTACATTTCCTCGCCGAAATACGAATCTTACCTTGATGCTGCTGAAATTCTTTACCAAGTCCCTGGACTCCTGAATAAGAGAGGAAATAAGCCTTCCATTCCTGAATAAGAGTGTTGGATGGTTCATTTAACAATCGGTAGCAACCAGACAATCACGCACTTTCAAGAATAATCTCCTTCCATTCCATCTTGATTGCATGAAAAAGGCCTGGTTTAATAGCAGATACTTCTGCTCCAAGAGGACAGTAACTTGCAAATCGAATAAAATATAATCATTCGTTATTTGATTATTATTCTAATTAAAGAATTATATATTTGAATCTTAATAAGCATAGAATAAAAAAAAACTTGCAATAGCTAATAGTTTTCACCAAGATGGTTTCGAGCAATGAAGCCTAGTCCCTGAGTCATCCTAATTAGGAATGGTAGCATCAATATTGATCTTAAACAATGACACTCTCAGGTGGATTTGTCCGGGGTTGATGCCGATAAGACTGGAAGGCGCTGGTCGCATATCAGCGAGGAGTTGTGAAGAGCTATAGCTTCTACAGCCACTGGTATGGGTACGGACCTTTCACTTATGAAACTTTCCAAATGGCCCAGATGATAGTAGCAGCTGTTGGATTTTATTTTAATGAATTCAAACTATTGTCTTTTGGTGAATTATTGACCAAGGTATTAAGTTGACCACATTTAGCTTCTTTAATGCTGTAGCTATGCCAGAAACAAATCTTTTGCATTTGGGTCGCAAAAGCTCTGGCGAAAAACTGCGTCGAAACAAAAGTTCTCTGAGATTAACTGAGTTACTGCCTCTTGATCTCTTCCACTCCTACCTTCGCCCCTCCCTGCCATGGCGGCATGTCGGCTGCCTCAGGGGCGCCGTAAGCTTTATTTTCTCCGCTCTCGAAAGGCAGTGTCGGGGAGAGATCGGGACGATTGTGCTGGACCTAAGGTGGCGTCTTCTCGGATGGTAACCTCTAACCCTCCTTCATCTCTGATTTGCCCATTTAGGTTCAATCGGAAGAGGAAGGCTTCTGTTTCTTTCCTTGGATCGGTGCAGGAGTGTCTTGCTCCCTCTGACTCTTCCCGGAGAAGATCTCTTTCCGATGTCTCTAGATCTTCTAGATCTGGAATATCGGTGATCTTTTGTGGTTTTGCCCCTTGCTTGAGCTTTCCTGTAGATCGGAATGGGCTTACTGTTGTGGATGCTAGTTTTATTTGCAGATCGATACCTCTGGGTTGGTCTTTCTGTTTGGCATCATGTTTTTTTGACATTAATGTTATTTTGGAAAATGGATTTGTGATTGTGCGATGTTTAGCTTTTGCTCGTTGTGATTTTTACGATGATTCTGGATCACCTGTGGTTTTTTGTTCGGCTGGGGAGTTTTTTCCCCTATACACTGAGGGATCCTACTCATCTT